>JACGTJ010013157.1:0-12041 GCA_014858695.1 Chrysomya rufifacies | reverse complement strand
TATATATATATATATATATATACTTCAAAATCGCAAAAAAATAAAACGCTAAAAAAGGCAGGTGAGCTATTTGTACAAAGTACAGCTCCCAGTTTTTAAACTATCACCTTTGGAATAGATCATTTCGTTGTGTTGAAATCATAATCGGTCCGGTATTTTTCATAGCCCCCATACATACGTATGTCATTGCGGAATGGAGATTTCATTCAACTTAAATATACATTTTATTTATTTATTCATTTATTTACACATTACACAACCAACATATTACATTAATTTAGAAGTTAACTCAACTATTTCACTTCAATCAATGTTTGACATAATAATATTCTGCTCTTGTGTGCAATTTCAACATTTGTATCTTAAGTCTTTTATTTCCAAACACTAATTCCTTTAATATATTACAGAAATAAATAATAAGAAAAACTTTTTCATTATTTATATTTTTTTTATAAATTCTTTTATTTTTATACATTTTTATTTATTATAATAGTAAAATATCAATTTCAATTGCAATGCTTTAGTTTTGAATCAATAGACGAAATAAAAATAATTACATAACAGATAGTTATTTTTGCTGTAACAGCACTAAAAATTGGGTTAGTAAGAGTTATGAGTGCGAACAATATAAAAACAATAATTATTAGCAAAAAAGTATACACTTTCAAAGAAAAAATCAAAACAAAAAAAATTACAAAAGTAAATGTTAAAGAATGCCTACATATATAACTGATATTTAGTTTCTTTACTAAACTTCAACTATACATATACCACTAACATTAACATTATCGTCATCATCATCATCGTCATCATGATCATACAGTCTATTAAACATAAAAAATTGAAAAGGTAAGCAAGTGATTGAATGAATTAAGTTAAATTTATAAGTAGAAATATTAGTTAGTTATAAAATTATTAAATTAAATTCATTCAATACATTTGGCTCGTGTTACCACAAGTTGCACATGAATGATTATTAGTAAAATAGTTTAAATGTTTAAAGTCTTATTAAGTACGAGTTACGAGTAGTAAGTATAAGTAATTTGATAGAATAATAGATTAGATTAGTTTAATTAGCCATTTTAATGCTATCACAGAAGTAAGTTAAAAAAAAAAACATAAATTATACACATAAAAGTACAAAACACAAACAATAAAACAAATACAAGTTTAAATTGATGCAAGAGGAAGAGTAGCATCGCTAATTACTTAAATTTAGTTGCAAATTAAAATTGACTTTCTTTTTGGCCTTGAAATTTTCTTTGTTTTTTAGGCTTATTTCATTTTCTAAATTTACAAAAAAAAAATATTAACAATTTGGCTAAAAATATTCTTTGTAATGTCAAAGACTTAGCTTAATAACATTAACAAGATTAAACTATTTTTTTTTTTTTTTTCTTTAAAATTTTTCTAACAAAACTCATAAAATAAGAGGTTTTAGAGACAATTATTTAGGGGAGGGTTAAGGTTGTTTCTTTCGTTGTTAGTTTTCTATTATTAATTCTTAAGTTATATAAATTTAATAATGATGATCCTGATGTTCTTCGTGATGATGGACGGGAGCAGTCTTGTGTACAACAGCATTGAAGCCATTGTGTTTATCGGCAGTGTAGTCAACGGTACGAATAGAACCATCAGGTTCAACCAAAGAGTATTGACCTATAATTTAAAAACAAAAAACGTTAAATTATATTTGTTATTAAACTGTAAGATTACAAAAACATTTCACTTTAAATATAGTAATTGTTAATATAATTTGTAATTGTTAATATTATTAAATTTAATAACTATAATCATAATGTATACTTTTACAACAAAAATAAAAAAAAATTGCAAAACAAGTTGTACAAATTGCCAGCAAAAAAATTGTTAACAAAACTATTAACTAAAAAAAGAGAAATATGTTGCAATCGTAATATATTGTGAAGTTTTGTTGAAATTAAAGTTTCATTTTGTTTGTTTGGTAGTTAAAAAGTAATAAATGTGTAAAATTATAAATGTTGCAAACACCATTACAGACAACGTATTTATGATTAATTTGTTGCCAATAAGTTTTAATTTTCATTTGAACTTCTATTTGGTTACTCAGGATAATTTCAACAATGTAATGAATACGAATTATTTTATTGTGTATTGATCTATAATTTTATATGTTTCACACTACGCTGATTTGAGAGTGTTTATACGTTTTTAGCACAAAACATTTAACATTCAACGATTTAACGATATATGGATGAAGAATTAAGATCAATATTATATTTTACATAGTATAACTATGAATTGTTAATTATTGATAATATAATGAATGTATTTTGAAACCATTTTTGCATATGTAAAACTTTTTTGCAAAAAAGTAAAAAATGAAAAAGTTTATTTAAGGGTTTATTAGCTTGTAAGATATATTTTTTTTCTTTAAATCCCTTTTTAATGAATAAATGTTCGAGTTTTAAAAAATCCCATTCATAGGAATAATTCGATAGCAGATTAATAATTTAGTTACTCTTTTATATATAAATATTGTTATACTTAAAAACAAATAAAATTCTATGAAAAAATAAATTTAAATTTATGTTATTTAAAATTTAAACTTCAGTTTATATCGAATTACTACCAAAAAAAATTAATATTAATATTTCTTCAATATAAAATATTCGGAAAAACTATGTTAGTTATAAGACATATTCTAAGAATCTAAAGAAATTTTCTAATAAATTCTGTCCTAAAATTTTATATATTAAAAAATAAACTTACCCTTTACACTATCACCATCACGAGTTTCATGTTGAGATTTAACATCTCCGGTATGGAAGTCATTCACACCATATTTGAAAGCGTATTTAGGAGGAGCCTATAAACAAAAATTAATTCATTAATAATGTTAACATAATGAGTGTGTTAACATGTATCAACAATTCAACAAAAGCCGAAACTTACATAATAGTCAACATGTTCATCTTCATGATGTTCTTCATGACCATAGCTGCTGTGATCTTCACCTAATGATACACGTTCGATTTGATGACCGTGACCATAATCATGGGCTGCTAATTCACTTTCGTAACCATGACCATGGCCTTCACTCTGATAGTATTGATGTTCCACAGGATAACCCAAAGTTAAACACAAAGCCGAAGCGAAAACAACAAACTAAACGAAACGATAAAATAACAAAATTATTTTTGTAACGATTTTTTGTAAAATATTCACAATAACTAAGATTAACACAGTTTTTAGTATAAAAAATATTTAGTAGTTTAATTCTTATCATGATTATTTATGGTTCCATTCTTTCTTTAATTTATGTTATGTTTATGTTTTATTTATTCTTTATAACAATTAAAATTTTGTGTCTTAAGTCTTTTGTTTATTCACAGATTATTTTCATTTCTAAGGATTTATTTTTAATATTTTTATTTGTGTTAAACACTTTTTATATTTAGTTTATTTTGCAAGTTTTTTTTATTAATTTTGCATTTAGTTTCTCTTAAATATCCTTTTTTGATTTTTGAAAGGCTCACCTTAAGTGCCATTTTTATTTATTAAAATTTGATTTATTTCTATATAAAAAAACAAACAATACACGGAGATCACTGTCTTAAAGCTGATCTTTTATTTAAACGTAAAATAAGAAACGTTGTTAACCAAATGAATTTCCACCACGGAATAATATTGTTGCAATGAAAATTTGTTGCTTTTATATATTTAGGAAGAAATTGTTTGGTTTAACGATAAAGCCAACAAACATCATACAGCAGTCAGCCAGTAGACAAATGGACAGACAGACAAACAGACAAACATACATACATACATACAAGCAACAGTATTTTAACGGCAAAAAAGCTTTCATAAATATATATACAAGCAAACACAACAATAGAAAGAGTTAAGAGAAATACAGCAACAATATTTTTGTGTTAACAACATTCACAAATGAAGCACTACAGACAACAGCAACAACAATATTTATACAAATTCCAAAAACAAAATGCATTCATAAACTAAAATGAACTATTTTATTTTATTTTTTTTTTTCTTGTGTTCGCACTCCTTTGTGTTTTTTACTATATCGTTTCGGTGAAGAGGGTTGGTTGGTGGGTTGTTGCATATTTAAAGCATTTTTTTTAGTTAACTCAAAAAAAAGTAAATAACTAAACTAACCTCCTTACATATACGTTATGTACAGCGAAATAAAACAAAACATTATTATTATTATTATATTACACATTGACCATATTTTAAAAATAGTCCATATAGATATTTTTTAGGGAATTTTATATTTGTATGTTAGTCATAAAAAATAGTTTCTTTTACCAGAGTTGTTAGTTGTGCTTAAGAGTCATTGGTCTATATTTATTATATATGTATAAACATTTAGTTGTGAATGGCGGTGGTGTAATTAATTTATAAGTGATTGGCTTTTTTATGCAAGAATGATCATTTCTATTTTGCTTACATGAAAAATTTAAATTTATAAACCGTTACTAAATAAATAAAAAAACTAAATTTGGCCAATTGTAACAAACTGTTGTTTAAGATACTACATACTAACAAAGATTTTAATTGTCTTTTGAAATAAATTGCTTGTATTTAACACTGTAATCAAAAGATATGAAATTCATTGCAAAAGAAAATTTATTATTAAACACTTTTATTTACCATATTTTTATTGACAGTGTAACTGTTTTACTATTTAACATTTATTATTTTGTTATCATATATGTACGTATGTATGAGCAAGATGAAAAACACGCATTTAAGAAATAATGATATTTTTTATGTAGATTATGCATAATGTGACAGGTATTGTGAAATAACATATAGTTAAATTTGATTGGAGACTTATTTAACAAGCTTTAATGAATTGACCTCTTATTTAGTTATCTTTACTTTCATTTCATTTTTAGAGTCTTATATAAAGAAGTAGGTGAAATTTTCGATTTGAAGTAGAACTGAACTAGAACTTAATGCAAACTATATAACAAAGTTGTTCCATTGTAATGTCAAATGTAGAGCAAAATCTTGTGGGAAGCCAAAAAAAAAAAATATTAATTGTCAAAGCAATAAATAAAATAAACATTTTACATAAATAAGTATTTTGGAAAATCAGCATTTTTAATCTTCAATCTTATTATCATAAAATAATCTAAAATACTCTCATTACACAAAACATTTCTCAGGTAAATAAAAAATTGCTATCAGAAAAGTAGCTCTAATTTTTTGTTCCACAATTTAGCAAATCATTTGCCTAAAGGCTTCTATAAATAATTGACTACTATCAATTCTAGTGGTACCAGATTTGAAGATGTTTTCTTTTTTTTATAAAATTATCTTATTTAATATATATTTTTTTAATTATAATAATTTTAGATTTTCTTTAATTTCTACTTCCGGAAAAATATTTACATATGCAAATTAGGAATAACAAAACGATTAATCCGTCTCCCATCATAAAATGAAATACGAACGAAATTTCTATTTTCTGGCAACAATCATTTGAAAACATCGTTAGTAAAAATGAGAACCTTTAACTCAGTCTTGACCAAATTATTGTGACAAGATGGACACGATTTTACAAACAAATAGTTAAAACTATTACAAGATACTACTAATTTCAATATTTTATTGAGTTTACTTTTATGTGGGAAATTATGTATTGGGACACAATTTCTTGTAAAGAAACACAAAACAAAACTCTAAGTTCGATAAATTTGCAAAAACTCTGTAATCAAAATTGTATTTAGGTTAAGCATTTATGTAGTTGAAAAGCGCTTAACAGTAAAATAAAGTCACTAAGTGAAGTTAAACTATAATTACTTCAGAGTTTTTTTAATGTTGTCGTTTTTTTGCTGCAACAACTAAATTTGCCGCCAAGGTCTTATTTCAAATTAAAATAGTTTATTTCTTGTACATTTTTTATAAATTATAAAAATAATAAAACAGTCATGATTACCGAAATTGCATTTAAAAGATATACGAACATAAACATTAGCTGTATTTTAAAAAAATTAGTTAAATAATTAAATAAAAAATGTGTGTTTGTAAAAAACAAAAAAAATAAATAAAAAACGTATAAAATGCACCAGTTAACCGAGAAAATAATTAATCATTAAAGTCTTTTGGTAATTGCAAACAATAATTTATTTACACATATGTGTATGTGTAACAATGAATGTTAACTGGTATGTGTTATATATTTTGGTTGTTGTTATTTGATAAATTAAAACTGTTTCATTTTGATACTTAAAGTGTAAAAATATATATCCCTTAATACATATATATTTAATATTTTGAACTTTTTGAAACTATTTTTAGTGTTTAGAGCTAAGTTGAACATAATGTTCTGATCTCAAATACCGTTATAATATGTTGAAATATTTTTAATAATATAAAAAATTCCCTCATTTTACAAAATAATGCGAAAATCATTTTGCTTATAAATGAGTTCCTTCCAATTATGTGATGGTGTATATTTTTGGAAATTCCAGATGTCGAATTTATGCTTCAATTATATTATTTAAAACATTTCAAAACTTTCAATTGGAAACAAAAAATTGTACGTTTTACTATTTTGTTCTGAGATTAATTCATAACGCAATCTTGCAAACATTATTTTGCTCAGCAAAAAAATCCTCTGAAAATTGTTGGATGACATGTAAAAGACATATACTGTCGACTACTCTTATAAATAAGTAGCTATTTGCTTTGATGGTGTCTCTCCAAAAAGCCAAATAGTTTAAAATTCTTAATAATATGGTTAACTAGATGTCTAAATGCCAAATAGTCCATCCAAAAAATAATAATAAAAAATATAACGAAAGACAGTAGCAGGTGCAAAAGCTTTTCAATATTTTTACTTCAGCTACGTGCTTTATATTGTTGAAGTTGTATAGTTTTATTGGAAAAAACTCTTAAGCATCCATGGGTTTTTGCTTATTCAAATATTTTACTGACTATTTGGTTTTTTGCGTTTTTATGACCCACACAGTTACCAGGTTACCTATATATAAATATATATTTCTTTCATTGTTCATCTAGACTACACATCTGTTCGTTGGTGGTTTTCTTTAGCAATAAATGGTGCTCCAAAAAAAAAAAAAAAAAAAAAAAAAAANNAACGACTTCTATAAAAAGTAAACTTCGGAATCGTTCATTTTTAGTTACTTTCAAACCTCTTTTGAAATCAAGATATTATGCTTCTTAAAATACATTTGAAAACATAAAAACAAACAAAAATTTGATGTTAAGTTATATTTTAATCNNAAAAACATCGCTACATTAAAGTCACCGCAAATTTATTTGTATTATTACACAGAGAAAAATATGCATAAGTAAAAATTTTGAATTTCTAATTAAAAATATCATAACTCATAAACGACTTCTATAAAAAGTAAACTTCGGAATCGTTAATTTTTAGTTACTTTCAAACCTCGTTTGAAATCAAGATATTAAGCTTCTTCAAATACATTTGAAAGTATCGATATTACAAACATAATTTTGAATTTTTTTTTTTAAATTAGCAAAATTAAAAAAGAAATCGTTATGTGTATTTATACTTTAGTTTAAATCATTTGGCTATTGTTATTTTTTTCCTACATTTTTATTTACAACATTTTCGAAATATAACAAAAACTAAATTAAAGGAAAAAAAAATCAACGATGACATGACCAACATTTGTATGTACTTTTGGCATACATGCCACATTATTATGTTCACATTAAGCACACAGTAGTACATAAATATTTTACATTACTACTAACAAGTGTTTGGTACAAACTTTATATGTATACGTGCTACTTGCAACACGAAAACATAAAAGGGATTTTATATGCTTCAATGGTTTATTATGTGCAACATTCAAAGAACCAAAACTTAGCAACAATTGTAATCGTAATAATTGAAGTGAATGTGTGGGAAACTGTTGCTATGAAAGCATTCATCCACTCTCACACTAAAACTAAAAGCAATAGCTCTTGCAAAAGTAGTTTAGTATCCTTATATGCATATGATGTGATGTTAATGTTCGAAACTACAAAAATACAACTAGAAACTGAAATAATTTTAACTAATGTAAAACTATCTTGATTTATGCTTGGCTATCTCCACATGATTTTTTGTAAAATTTTTAAATCAGTTTTGCAACAAAAAAAAAAATATTGAAAAAAATTACTTAATTAAAATAAAATTTAAAATAGTTCAAATTTATTCCATTTCTTAGCAGTCAAGACAATTTTGTTGACGATCCATTATTATTTGAATCATTGACGCGTATAAATGCGTATAAACCACGTTTTTTTAATGCGAATTTCATTTTGGTACAAAAATAGGTCTAAAATTAAAAAAATAATTTAATATAAAAATTAAAATCAATCATATTTATTGCTTCAATTATTTGAATATATATATATAAATTCATAATCTTACCATTAAAAATATAAAAAGATATTAAAGTGTCCTACGCTTTTTATCGTCTCTTGTAAACTGGTTTATGAGTCCTTATTCGCGTCCATGCTTAATGAGAAACATTTAATCATTATCATGCATTTCAACAACTTTTTGCGGGAAATAGGAATTAATTGTTTTACATAGCATTTTTATACAAAATACGATATGAAATGTTGTAATATTTAGTTTTCTTGTTATATCAAACAGTTGCTAAAAGTTATCATTTTTGGTCAGTTGCGTGTGTTTATATTTGGAAAGTGTTATTGTGCGTTTATATTTTATAAAACTTGACATTAAGTTAATAAAGAAATGCAGCATATAAATTAAGACCAGTTAGAGATGTGGCAACAAAAAAAAATTAAAATAAAAGTAAATAGGGGGAACGAAATCTTATGCTAATAATAGTTTGAGATTCATTAATTTAACTTATTATAGAATATATTTTTCGGAGTTGGCATTATATTTCGAGATATTGCAGCATTAATGCGACTCTCAAAAACCACATCTTTGGCGTGTAACAACAGGACGAAAATTAAAATTATACTATAAAAATGTTGGCCCTCCCTAATATATACTATTTTTGGCGTTTTAATAAAAAATCTTATTCAATATTTGTAAACGTTTCTCCATATAAAAGAGCAATCAAACGCAAACTTTGTTGACAATTTTGCCATTAACAATTAAAATAATAAAGATTGCGTAAATTCATCTCATTAACACTTGAAAACCAACTAATAAAAGTAGTTTTTGAAAATTTGTCTACCACCCAAATAAGTGTTGAAAAATATGTTCAATTGTTTGTATTTTCCCAAAAACCTTGAAATCATTTTTAGGAATGAACAACTCAAACATTAAACCAAAATTAGTAAAACGTTTTATTGCAAGATTTATGAATTAATTTAATTAAATATATTTAATTGTTGTTGCAATATCTAAACAACATAATTAAATACTTTTAATAATTATATTAAATATCTTTTTGTTCGTCACCTAAATACTTAAGTTATATCAATGCAACATTTAAATTTGCATTTTTAACATACATTTTTATAAATATTTCACTCCTCATTTTATAAGCTACCAATTTACTTCCTAGCCGCTATGGCATTTTAAGATGTGGTTTCTTTGCTTGTTTCGTCGGCTTTTGTTGTGGCTGCTAGTAACTCAGTTTTCCTCTCCTCGGGGTAGTAAGTTTGTGGAGTTTGTGATTATTGTGATTATTTAAGTAAAATACTTGTTTATTTACCTGATTAATTAACGTTAACATATAGTGAATGCGAATGAGATATCATGCCACATAATAATATTATTTTAGTTTTAAGTTTTCGTCTAGTAGTAAATGTGATATACAATTGTTGCTATTATAGCTGTTTTTATTTATATTTCAAATTTCTAAACACAAAACTGAAAATAAGAAAAAAAAAATACAAACTATTTCCTTGGTATTAGCAAACAATAGCAAACATATATCTTGTTATGAATATTTTAAATATTCAATATTCAACTGACAAAAATTAATATGTTTAATGAAAGTATAACTAATTAATTGAATTGTAAAAAAGTATATTAAAATTAAAAAGATTATGTCAATATATTTAATTTTATTTTCACATTTCCTTCAAAAATAAATTTATATTACAGTATAGATAATTCTATGTCGAACGTTACAACAACAGTATTCAGATCTCAGATTTCATTTAAATTTGTAATATTATAATAATTACCTTATCTAAACGATGTAGGAATCACAAACTTACTCCTCTACTTTAGAAAATGACATTTTAGAATTACAAAATGTTTTCATTCTTAAGATGTTATATTTTTGAACCAGAGTATTAACTTTGAGATTTCTACTTCACTTGTAAGGAGGGCGTCTACCGAAGGAGAAATGGATATTCAAAATCGTTTTGTAACCGATCGTCATTTTGTACTCGAAACGTCTATTTTCAAAATAAACACATTGTTGATTGAGTTGACAACATAGGTGTTCAAAACAATAAACAAATGCTTAGGAAAGTAGAATTGTAAAAGCGTATTTATAAATTGTGTCCCCAAACAAAGAAGTGGTGCAGCGTACACTACCAAGACAAAACAAAAATTTTAAAATATTTGAGAAAAAATTCTATCATAATTATAAGATAATTAAAGCGAGAGCCTCTATGGGGTTGGAAGGTATGAAGCGAAACATTGAAAAGATCGACGACAAACAAATATTTGTTTCCGTTTCCTTAAACTGTTATTGTTTAAGATTAGCAGCGGATCTGATTATGCTGCCAGGAATGCTGAGCCCAAAATGTTATATATTAATATGCTATATGTTCAATGATTAAAAATTTCACCATATTTCATTCAAAATTATTTAAAAAGTTAACTTATAACTTAATAAATCTAAAACAATAATGTAATTTAATTTTTGTTTTTTTATAATTTATTTTTAATGCTACTATTTCATAAATATTGTTTAAGTTTATGTCTTAAATTTTTTATTAAAAAATATTATTGTTGGTTTGATTTGCAATTAAATGATTTTTTAAACAATAAATTAAATAGATTGCAAATATGAGTGTTAAATTTTTAATTACTTTACGATTTTATTCATTTTGCACAACTTACATACCATTTAAATATTTATATTATATTTTTTTTTCTATAAAGGAAAATTAAAAGTGTTATAATTAATTTCTATCAGTTGGGATGAAAAAACAATATTCAAGTAATAAAAATGCATTTACTTAAAATTTAACTTTCTTAAAAAATATATTTTGCACATATAACTTAAGCTATTAGACATGGTTAAAATTTTAAATTGAAAACAATCATAATTTCCTATTTTAAACATTTGTTCAAATCATTTGTTAGCCATTGGAATTGTTAGTTACCTCATGTATTTTTATATGTTTTGAGTACTTAATTACTAAATATTTGGCTAAGTTCCCAATTGATTTGGCTACAATTTTAAAAAGCAAAAACCTTAAAGACAATGTATTTATAGCTGGGCGTAGGTGGAAGTTAAATAGAATTTGCCAACTTTGATCTAGACATTATGATAATGAACTTTATTATCAACAATAACCTCATTTAATGATACTTTGTTTGTTGTCAATAAAACACTTTGAAAATTATTTAAATTTAAACATATAATTATGAAAAGCGAAAAGATTTTGTCAAAAATAAACATTTTTATAGCCTTGACCGAAACCTTCGTAAACAACAAACCAAAAAAAAAAAAATTTCACTTTCATTCATTTTAAAATTATATAATAATTTTTCTTAGCCGAAAAATTAAACATATTTTCCATTTAGTTTTCATTTTCTACGACATCACATATCAAGCGGGTTTTTCATTTTTATTTTTTTTTATTGATTTCATTGAAAAAACCAAGATTATAAAAAGATCTGGTTAATGGCAAAATTTCTTTATTGGAATAAATAAAAAAATAGTTGAAATTTAATAAAACAGCTGAATGAAAACTGGTGTAATAAAAGTTAAGACACACATTCAACATGCTGCTGTTTGACGTTGAAATGAAAATTTTAACCAACATAACAAGAAACAGAAATAAAAAAAAAACGAAACGAAACAAAAAATACCGGATAA
>JACGTJ010013151.1:0-12100 GCA_014858695.1 Chrysomya rufifacies | reverse complement strand
AGTTCTAGTTCAGTTTTAGTTCTAGTTCTGTTCTAGTTCAGTTCTAGTTGTATTTAAGTGCTGATTTTGCTTTAGTTCAAGTTGGTTTTTGTTTGTTTTCTGCTGTTTATGGTTTTAGAAGTAAAATACTGTAATAAGGTCGAGTTGTTGTTGTAGAGGTTAATAAATATTTTATTTTGATATCCATATATATAGCGAAAAGTTTGTTATTCTCATATATTTTTTCAAACAGTTTTTAATATTGGCTATAATAAAGTTATAACAGCACACATAAGTGAGAAGAGTGAGAAAAATAAACTTCATGTGCTAGCTAAAAAAAATTATAAGTATATAATATTATTCTGGCAAATATAAAGAGGATCTATAGGTCTTAATTTGGGCCAATGACCAGGGGTTTAATTCATGTAGGGGGATTATTTTCAAAGTATTTTGGCAGATTGCTATGAGAGTTTATCTTATAAATGCAAATGTATATGTAAATTTAGAAAACACATTAAATTGTAATCTATAGTTAGTAGTTTAATTCATAATTTTTCTTTTTAGGATTTTTTTGACTAGTTTTTTTGTCTAACTTTATTGTTACGCTCCTGTTTGGAAACTAAATTATGTATAAAAATGTTGTTAGTTAGTACTAGTAAAAATTGAAGAATACTAAAGCTGTGTTATTATCTTTGCCACAGAAATGTTATTTCAGTAGTTCGTAAAAATAATAAATATTTAGTACATACCTACATATTTGTTGCTACTCAAGAAAAGTACTAGAATATACACAATATTATTTTGTTAATATTAGGGATATACACATTTCCTGTTTTAGGTGTAGCATACTTTTGAGATGAAATTTTAATTCGCTGAAAATTTAAAGCCTTATCTCTGGGCAAGTGATTTTACTCAACTCTTTCTTCGAATTTTTTATTACATAAAGACTATTTTGGAATAGCTAGACAACATTCATAAACCTCTTGATAGAGATGTATGACGAATTGAAATGGATATTATATTTCAGTTAAAAGTTCTTAAAAATAGTTGCTAACATTTAGACTTGTAACTAAGCCTCCTTTCCCTTCTACGAACTTTGCCTTTTAAGGACTTTTTTCGACTAGAGAGCAGTAAAAATTTAGCTGAATTTAAAAAGTTTAAGATTTATCACCTAGGTTTTAGTTTCTGTCAGATATTACGTGCCTTTCGGAATCATTAATGCTTTTAGGGTAAAAATAAGAAACTGGTTTTCATTAATTAGACCCACTTGGACTAAGGTTTCTTATCAAGTCACTACGTTTCGAGGCTTATATTTGGGTTTCCCCTCACCTCCACCAGCTTTTATACCAAGCTTAGAAAGCTATTATATATAATATTGTGACATAAAATCCAAATTTGGATTTATGCGAGCACCTACCATGCTAGCCTTATCACACAGTTGTTTTGCCAACGTGTAAATGTAATGCACCTACCATCATTCCCAATTATAACAGACCATTACACTTGAGAACGAATTCGAACTCATGTTTTGGTCATGAGTTCCTATTTGGCTTAGAGTGGAGTACTATCTAAAACTCTTTCTGATCACGGCACCGGGTTGGAAAATGCAACTTCACATAGAACTTAACAAGAGTTCTATCCACGATTTGGCCATGAGCTAATATGGTGACAATAGTATTTATGCAGTTTGTTAGAACCGCGGACGAATACAAAAGCCTCTAACTCTTCTATGACAATATGCATGTAGAGAGAAAAAGCTTTGACCCTTCTTTGATACTTAACCACTGGATTCCAACACCATGTTTTAGAAAAAGGACAACGATTTGGACTCGAGGTTTTAGTTTTTTCTATGGATGAATTAATGCCAAGAGAGAGCACTTCGAACATATCCTCTAGGTGATCACCCTTTTTTGAGTTATAAGCCTTTAAATTTATGGTTTTTGGTTAACAATTTTCTCGTGCTTGAACTGATATTGTCCACTTTTATTATTAAACTGACAATATCTCATTAAATTTACAATTAGATCTAATCGACCACGCTTCTTTGAGTTATATGCCTTTAAATTTAGGATTTTTGGTTAACAACTTTCTCCAGCATGAACTGATATTGTCCATTTTTAATATCAAACTGACCATATCTCGTTCAATTCACAATTAGATAAGGATGAATATAAATCTTATCGGAATCTTACCACAACGCTGTATGTTTGTATATTTTGGGGTCTTCCTTATTTTCTCTACACATAAATACTATTTTAAATTCCACAATGAAATAGGTAAGTGTAGTAGAAAATAACTTAGAAAATAGAAGTGGACACTTGCAGTAAAATATGGTAAAATGAAATATTATAAAAAAATGTATATCACCTATTTTTGGATTTACCTTTATGGAAAACTACGAATGCTTGTTTTTGTTAATTTTTTTTTCTCATGCTCATATTTAATTCAGAAACCAACAATACTTATCTTTATATATGTACCATCTGTATATTTTCTGTTGTCTTAACAAATGTTCATTTTCTATTTATCATTTTGTCGTTAGACGAGTGTTTGGAAGACAAAGTGTAAATGACAAAACGAATATCAACTTAAAAATGGTTTTAGGAAATATTTTAAGTATTTTGGAACATGCTTTTATTTTTGGACTTAAAGTGAAATATGAACTTAAACAAGTAAGAGCACTTTAGTCGATCATTGACTACTATATCGTACCCTACACCACAATGGCAGAATATTAATATGTAAAATATTGCATCGATTCAAATGAAAAATTACGTGTACTAAATTTCAACAAATTATACACATTTTACTCTAAATTGTGGGAGCACATTTGTATTGGGGCTATGAGAAATTATGGACCCATCATTACCAATTTTAACAGGCTTCGTCCTTGGTCCAAAATAATAATCTATGCCAATTTTCAGTATTATGTCTATAAAATTGAAACTTTACCCAAATATTTTACCATTTTATGCTTTAAACCCACTTCTGAGAGGAAGCTTGTATGAGGGCTAGGCGAAATAATAAACCCTTTAAAATGAAATGTGAAACAAAAGTTTAGATATGCATACAAAATATTTGTACTAAATTTCAAAAAATTATATTCATATTTGAAAGAGTTTAAATCATGATTGCTTATTCCGGTAGGACATTTGTATGCCCTATAAGAAATAATGAACTGATCGTGACCAATTTTAATTAGCTTCATCCCTAATTGAAAATAATTATAAGTGCCAAATTTCAGTAGGATATATATAAAACTGCGACTCACCAGATATTGGAGCATTTTACAATTTAGAACCCTCATTTTGGGAGAACGTTTGTATGGGGGTTATGTGACCTAAATTTAGAAATATATAAGTAATATTAAAGCTCATTTTTTATAAATTATACTGATAATTAAGAGATTTATCGTCATTTTGGCCCATTCCGTGAGTACATTAGTATGGGGGCCATAAGAAATAATAGACCGATCAGGAACAATTTCAATTTCTTTGGTCCTAAACAATAATCGGACGGATGGACATCGTTAAATCGACCAAGGAAGTGATTCTAAGCCATCTATGGTGGTATAAATTGGTAAAGAGGTGTGTTTGTTAGTGTGGTATGTTGTTTACTATAAACAAATTGTGGGAAGCTATCTAGGCGATTTAATAATCTATTCTGCCGAATAGCAAAGTTGTAGAGACATAAACGTCTAGAGACATAAACGACATTCTAACCGACATACGGGCATGTCACTATATATTTTTTTCAAAATATATATTTTACAGGGTCTCAGATGAAAAATTTTAAAATTACAAACGGTATGACAAACTAATATATGCCCTATTACCGTAGATGATGGGTATTAATACCGAAATACACCTTTCGGTCATAGATTTTTCTTGTGTATTTCATGGATAATTAATTTAACTATTGATAATCGGAAAGTAAAGTTTCCTATGATAATTTGCATTATAAATCAATATAATGTATTTAAGTTTATTTAGTGTTTTTTTTTTTTATTTATTTTTTATCAGTACCATAACAAATTGGGCAATTAAATGAAAAAAATAATAAAATACACTACCACAGGAACAATAGAAATAACTCAAAAGTAAACTTTTCAATTATAACCTAACTATGTGTAAAAACAAACAAAAAGCTAAAATTACAAACATGATCACGACCATGAGATACACTTCATTTTATAGTCTTTATTAGGCTGTAAATAAATTGTGTACTTTTAGGCCTTTTAGTGATAAGATCAAAACAAAAATACCAAAATCCAAAAACAAAAAAAAAAATTTAAAAACTAGCAAATCTTAAGTCCGAAAACTATGTGCCAAGTTATCTTCTAGTAGTCACATATATAGCACTTTAAAATTTGTTGGAAAAACGCAACAATACATTCTAAATCGTTTCATGGGCACTCTTTCTGTCTCACTTTCTCTCTCTCTCTATCTTTAGAATTTAGAACTACAAAATTAACAAATTATATAACAAAGTAGATACTTGGTCTAATATTTGATTTCCACAATCAAATGGGACCATGTTGTTTAGAAAAAAGCAGGCAAGACCACACCAATATTCCAGAAATTTAGATAGAAATAGAAATAATGAACAATATGGAAGACTTAGTATGGAAGGTGATCAAAAAAGTTAAAGGTGCATCTCATTAAAATTTTCAATCTTGTACGTTCTTCTGTTTCTAGGTATGTTAATTGATAAAATGTTTCGAAAAAGCCTTACATTTAAGAAATTTTTGTGCTTTTTACTTTCGCAGCATCCCTGAGGCGAACTCTATCTTGCTTTCAACAGGCAGAGAGACAGGGAAGGGAAACTTCTTATTCCTTTATTGAAGCGTTCAAGCATCTAACAACTTTTGATCTATTGTCAAGTATTTCACTGCCAATGGCTTTGGTGGCATCCTCTGCATATCTGGCTAAAGTTAGAAGTCATGTAATGTGACTTGTTTAACATATCAAGAAAAAAGCATAGCATGGTGAAACATGTCTGCAATCATGCTCTGTAAACGGCAGAGATATGTAAAATCGATGGCGGCGGAATTATCCATTGATCTGCATATTGTAGTGGTTTGTATGTAAACGTATAGCTACAGAACTGTCCGTAGGTGCACCACAGTCCTGGTACCACAATCGGATGATGCAATCTTATCTACTGCTCACATTAAACTGTTACCGATTAAAGAAAGCGATACTTATACTTTGTTGAGGCCCTTATAAGAACGAAGGGAACATATACATAAACATATGTCGTCATTAATTCAAGTTAAAATCTTACATAGAATTCTTAATTGAAAATACTTATTCATAGTCCTAAGTGCCTCATGGCATAAAAAAAAATTAAAAAAATTTTACAGATATGTAGAAATTCTATTAGTATAAATATAAATAAAGAATTAACATGTAGTAGTGTTTTTGTCGGTTAAGATCGACAACATTACACCTTACGTCAATGTACTTAAGGGAAGTAAGTTGTAGATTAACAGGTTTTGTCATTGTTTAGAACTGACCCAAAAATCATCAAGATATCTTTAACCTTATCCGCATATTTTATAAATTTCACATGGTTAACCATTATGGGAGTACATTTATATGGGTGCTAGGCGAACTAATTAGAAAATTAAAATGAATTTTGACACTTAGCTAAGATCAATAAAAAAAGTTAATCATGTCAATTCTTATTAAAGTACACAATTAATTAAGCAAATTATGAGCCTAAATCTTCATTCCGAGGGTTACACTTGTATGGTGCCTATGCTTTAGTCAACAAAAACACAGTTTAGTGTTAGTTCATAAGATTTAAACAACAGTAGATCCATGAGTAATAAAAAGGGAACGAAAAAACTAATCAAGAAACTAAAATTTTCATTAAATGTCAAAAAAATCAGATTTCAAACATCATCAAATGTTACAGAAATTAACTCAGTGATATTAATTTTTTAGCCACTGTGATCAAAATGAAAATTGGAAATGAAAATTATATGTATATGTTGCCATCATTTCCAAAGGACCAAGGACATCTTTCCTCAATGTACGCCCATTCCATCTCCACTTCCTCCTACTAATTTCTGTACTTACTGCAACCTGGTTAGTTGTTGACCATAATCTGGCGTTGGATATTATGTTAGGCCAGAAAATTTTTAGAATTTTACGCAGCATTTGTTGACAAACACTTGCAAGGCATTGCAGTCGCGTGGGCGAAGATTCCAACTCTCACAGGCATATAGCAATATGGATTTTACGCTGGAGTTAAAGATTTTTACGCTGGAGTTAAACTTTTCCGTCACGTTGGAGTTAATACGCAGAGACTTTGTGTTCCTCACATTTAGACCAAATGCTGCTGCAACCTCAACTATACGAGCCAGTTTCGCAGACATATCCGCGAAACAATGTGCCATCAAGGATATTGAAATGAAAATTAGGTATAATAACATTTTTTATACCCTAGCACGAATATATATTCTTTTAGAAATCCATATAAAATTTGTATTGTTTCAAGGATTTTTCATTAATGTTACAAACTTTAATACAAACATAAAATACCCCAACAACTACTTGTAGTTTAAGGTACACATACACATGTAAAAGACCTGGTTTCTTTGTAATGGTAAATAGATTTAGTTAGGAAGAAAAAAGATAGAAAATAAAAGAAAACAAATACTTTATTAAGCTGTCCCAGTTTAACAGATATAATTATTTAACAAATTGTAATTTGTTAAATCCACCCAACATTGAACGAAAACAGCTGGTCATAAAAACTCACAGCACGGGAAGCATGGTGTTTTTTTCTTTCTTCTTCCAACTAACTGGAGCTTAAAGGAAGTTGAATAGAATAACTATAAAAGCATCTATGTATTTGTGGGTTTAAGTATTAAAACACACACATACATACATACACACTCACTTAAGTACACATGTATATAAACGGCTAACATTGTTAAATTAACATTAAAAATATAATGTAAACTTTTTCTTCGCTACTACTGACTGACTCCATTACAGTTCTTTTTATAATTTGTGTTAGAAAGCGGATTTTTTTTGTATTTTATTTATTTTTTGTTTTGTGTACATCTCCTTTTTTTCCTATTTTTACTTGTTGTTAGTCTTTGGTAGTGATAAGTATCAACGTACCGTAAACTTAAATACTCTCCAACCAAATACACTGATAAGTTACAAATTAGTTTTTATGTAAATACATTCATTCATTTGTACAATAATTTGTACAAAGTCTCACTAACAGACGCGTCCAACAATACACACTTCATCACACTTTTTCTACCTTTTCGTCTATTCTAGCATAAATTTCCCGCTGGTCCATGTCGATGTTCGTTTTGTTGTTCAACGTTTATTTATAAGTATTTTATTTTCTTTTTAAAGACAAATTAAAATTCAAATAATTCTTGATAAGAATTGTTAAGAACTCAACTAATACTATGGCTGTTTGGTTACGCTGCCACTTTCCACAAATTAAGCACACACACATACACACACACACAAGACCAAGGATAACTGCTAACTGATGTGTTTGTGTACCTCGTTGATTGAGGCAGGCTGCGTTATCAAAACGAAAAAAAAATATATAAAATAAAACTGAAAATAAATAAATGTTTTGAATGTCCAAGTAAACAACAACTAACCAAGAGGAAACAAAGCGTTAAAGATTTATGTTCTAGTTGAAGACCCGAAAAACAACAATAACAATTTTACAGTAACAATAACAACAACAATTAAAGAAGCAAATAGAAGACTTAAAGAATTTCAAACCAATGTTGAAACTCTAAAAATAACAACAAGAAAAATTGAAACAAAACAAAAAACTTTGTATATGTTTTTAAATACAAAACTCTGAATTGTTTAATAAGAAAAAACATGAAAATAATGCGTGCAACGCAAATTTTCCTTAACAATGACAACAAAAGGAGAAACAACAACAACAATATGAAATATAAAGTATTGAAAGAAAAGAAAATGAAATAAAACAGCAAGAATATAAAAACAAAATGTTAAAATTCAAATTAGACGCATTCAACATGGCGTAACACACTCTCTTTTTTGTTGTTGTTATTGTAATAAACACACAAACATATTCAAAAAAATCCCTGAGATATAAAACGGCGAGAAACAGAATTTAAATGTTTTCTAAACTTAAACACTAATTGCTTTGTAACAAGGACTTCAAATGCTCAAACAACTAAAACAAGTGAAATTGATCTCGATGTGTACAAATAACAAAAAAAAAAAACTGATAAAACAAATTAAAAGGAAAACTTATGTCATAGCTGTGCTCAACTTCTTAAAGAGGGGACTTGAGACTTGCTAGTGTTAATTTTGTTAAAAATTTAACTCTTGATTTCAATGCTGCAGTTATTGAGGAGCAAGACCATCTTTAAACTTCTCTAAAAAGAGCAAACTACTACAACTTCATGTTTATGATCCACCAACTTTACAAATTCCTCTACATAACTGCTACGTACATCCAATGTGTCATATATGATTTCAGTATCCATTGCTTCCCAAATGTTTTCTTGCACGGAGCAGTCTGGTTGGTATAGTCCCATCTTCTCCATATTATTCTTTTAGTCTAACTCCGAAGAGTGTTTAATTTGTTTGTTTTGAAGAAGAGAAGTGTACCCTAAATTCTTAAAGGAGAACTCTTTCGATAAATTTATGTAATATTTAAATACATTTGGGAGCATTTCACAACTTTAATATAATTTTTGCTTTACTTAGTGTTTTTATTATTTAAACCTTTCGTAGCCCTTTCGCTTTCCTAAAAATGGGGGTATATACGCGATAAATCGTTAAATATGTAAATAAGGTCATTTCGGACATATCTTAATGAAATTTTGCATGGACTATTTGGTATATTAACGATGCTTGTTGAAAATGATAATGATCGGTCCTCTATTTTACCCAATCAACATACAAAAGTCCAGAGCAGAGTCTTAAGTCCATAGATGCCTTTAACATGTAACACAAACCTATTAAGTATATGAGTAAGGTCGTAATTTCGGAGATATTTATCTTAAGGATGTAATTGATGGAATTTAATGAAATATCTTAATTCGAAGAAGGAAACTAATTATTTCGCGATACACTGTGGTGTAGGATTAATATGGTCGGTCTTGACCGTCTTTAATACTTGTAATTTTTTTGTAAGTTTTTAGATTTTGACCATAATTTTTGCAATAAAAAATTGTGTTTGTTCTTAAACACTTAAATACTTAAGTAATAATTTAATAAGCCCATTTGCTATCAAAAGTTTTGTTTCAATTAATTCTCCTAAATTACCTTCTTTGTTATAACTTGACTGGGTTGTGCTTGCCTCAGCCACAGCTTGCAATTGTATGAGTTAGACTACTTGCAAATATTCACCATCACGCCCCAATAATTTAGAAATATATACTTAATCCTGAATCAAAACCATTTAGTTGATTTAAGTACAAAATTTTAGGATTATTTCTAAATCTGTCCATTTCGTAGAAAAATATTTCAACTAGAGACTTTAACGTAAGATTACTTTTAAGGCCAACAAGCAGCCGTCGTAAGATCTTTGTATTAAAGGTGAAAAATATTTCTTTAGGTCTTTGGTTTATCATAAGTTTTTTTCATCTATAATGGAAGCAAACAACTCATTGAGGGTTTCGAGAAGTTCTGGTTCCTATTCATCTGTAGTTGTTACCTTTCATTACAACTTTTCGTAAAAGAACCATTAATAATTTTATGAAATGAAGCATACTCTTTACAGAATCTTGATGCATCTGATATCTTCCATGTTTTAACAAATTTTTTTCCATGATTCCATCTTCACTTTTCAAATTGTTAAAACTTGGACTATAATCTTGCAAATATTTGAGGTCCTTTCTGAAATCTGATCTGTTTAAAGACTTTGGTATTCATAAGCATTCTTTCCCCAAATGTTAGACGCCTCAGACAAGATTACCAACCCTAGTTAGTTCTTATTTTCTCAAGAGGATACTTTCCAATAAAATTCCTAACCCAACATGAGAAGAGTATTTATAAATAAAGAGTTTTAAGGTATAGTCGGAAAACATTTAAATCAAATATTCAAAATTTTTTGTTCTGAGAAGTATGCTCTATTCTACGAAAAGGAACCAGCTTTATTGAGCTACAGTTCATTAATATCTTAGAACCAGCTTGCAAAATTTTGCGTCCTATAAACTGTAAAGATGTTCCTATCGAGGGATGTACTTTAGTATCATTGTTCTAGTTTGTTTGCTCTCATTTCTACTGAAGATTTTCGCGACCTTGATATATTTTTTGAAAGTATTTAATTTTAAATTGTCCAAATTCTTTGTTTTAATTAAATTTTAAACAGATTTTTATTTTGGTACAAGCACGAAATATATTGAAATTGATCATGATCACTTGGCCCTCAAACAAAAACAAATATAAGTTAAAATAATGTTTATACATAAACAAATTTCCATGATTTTCACTTTGCTGCTTTTTATGCTCTTTCCCAAATTCCCTTCGTGCCGGCTGATGTTTCTATACATTTGATGCCTGCAACAATACAAAACTTGTATACTGCTAACGAATTAAAACGCTTTTTGTGTAAATCGCAAAAAAAGTAGGGTAACCATTTTTTAAACATTTAGATTTCATTGTCAATTTCATTTAGAATTACTTAGCTACAAGTACAAGAAACACCAATAACGCGAATCCTATTGTCCTTCACTCTCAGAGCCTTGTAAATACTTGACATTTATAAAACATTTCTTGTTGCTGTTGTTGAAAATTCTTTGAAGCAAAAAGTGAAAAAAGAAACAGAGAAAATAATTTCAAAAATTTGTTATTCCACCCCCACCTCAACCTCCAACTCAAAGTTTTATTAGAACTAAGTGAGTGCTTGAATTATTCACATTTATTCGTATGTATTTTGAAACATAAATACAGTTACTACTACCACTACTTCTGTACTGTTAGTAAAAAATAAATAAAAAAAAACACCTCATCTACTTTTAAAATAATTTTCCCAAGGGGTTTTCAAAAGAAAACCTAGAAATAAAAACAACAACGACAACGACAGTTAAAAGTAAAAATAATATGTAAAAAACCAAATAAGAGCTTGTTGAGGCTTGTAACTTTATGCGAACTAAAAGAACAAGCTTGAACAGTATCGCTCCGTTAAACATCGTCATCATAGTCACGTTGTGGAAAATGTTTCTTCTAGTTATTTTTTTTTTATAAAAAATGTATTCCAATGAAAACCCCTAAGCAAACTTGTATGGGCAAAATCATACCCGAAACATTGAACTTTTTATTTTTTTTTTTTAAATAAAGAGAATTATAAAAACAAGAAAAGTAGTTGTATGGACACTGAAGCATTTAATTCATACACCGTTTAGTTCTTTTCCAACTCTGTATTAGTAAATCTGGCTTCTTCCTTTACCTGCTCATTTTATTTCATACAATTTCAAACTTTTCTACCGATTCGCAGTATAGTTTGTAACAGTATTTTAATATACATAACCTGCTAGTTTTAATACATATTTAATTCTACCACTTCCCCAAAAAAGTTAACTAATCGATTTCGGAATTTTTCATAACAAATTTTTAATGGATTCTAAATGGACCAAAATATCACTTGAATTGAATTGTTAGTATTTTCAACAATGTTGAAAGAATAGTTTAAATTGAAATTTGTAAAAAAAACAATTAATTAAATTTTAATGAATATAAAATCGTTTGGGTATAACCTTACGGAATCATGTCATATAACTCAGATATTTTGAACAACATTCTTAAATACCTCGTCCTCAAATCTTAAATTATTGTGATGAAAAATTTAAACAATTTTCTTCACATATTTGATTCCGAATTGTTTTTGGATGCTCAAAACCAATGGTTACATTTTCTCAAATGTAATTGCAAGAAAGAAATTACAGAAAAACTTTGGATGTTTGAATTCAATGTGACATCTTATAATGGTTTCATATAAAAATTAGTATGACTACATTCGACCTGGTCAAATCTTTGGTATCCACCATCAACAGACCGTATGTAACATTCAAAAAGACAACTGCTTAAATTCTAGTTCTAACCTACTTCAGTTCTAGTTCAGCTCTAGTTCTATTCTAGTTCCAGTT
>JACGTJ010013144.1:0-16248 GCA_014858695.1 Chrysomya rufifacies | reverse complement strand
CACCATAGGTGGAGAGGGTATAATGCGTTTGTGCGTATGTTTGTAACATAGAGAAAACACGTTCGACTCAGAATCACATTTGAGTTGATAAAACGAAGTGCGTCTGGACGGGTGGTTGTCCATGTAAAGCTTGTACAAACTCTACATTTTGACACTATCGAAATTTGGAACAAAAAAATATTTTGGCACTAGGACTAAGCCTATTGTAATTGCCCATGATCGGTCCAATATTTCACCTAGCCTCCATGCAAATGTACCACCCGGAATATGATGAAAACATGACTTACTTAACTGAGTGGATATTTTGATGAAATTTGGCATATATAACTTCTTTATTAGTCTTAACACATGCAACAAATTTCATTATAATCGGCTCATTATTTCACCTAGTCGCTATATAAATGTCGTTTAAAATGGTAAAAAAAAATTATAAAATATGTAGGCGAGGTCACAATTTTTAAGATATTTCGATGAAATTTGATACAATTTATAATTTGATAGGATCCTTAATTTACCTCGCATAAAGTGGTGCAGGTATTATATAGTCAGGGTAGACCGACTATAACACCCTTATTGTTTTAAATTTTATTTGGTCTTAATATAACATAGCAAATATATTTTGCTTTAATTGTGTATGTATATAATAAAATGTCTGACAAAAAAACACTAGAAGTGGTGTAACAATTATTGACTACTACCGGATATAAAGGATATTTTTTTTACTAAATATTCCTTAACAGCAAAAACAAAAATGTAGAACCCGCTGTTGAATTTATATTTATATTGTTGCAAATTCCATTTTTTCCCTATTGTTTCTAGTTCTTTTTTGCAGCAATTCATATTGCTTAATTGCAATTTAATTTAGTGATTTTCCAATGAAAAATGCTATTAAATCAAAATTAAGTTGAACTTCTTGGTTTATTTCTTGTTTTTTGTTCAATAGCTTTCTATTTTTTTGAATGGGTTTTTATATACACTGTGAACATACCGGCACGGTCTGACTGACTGACTAACTGTTTGGTTGTTAGCTGTAGCACAGTTGGAGTAGTATTTCAATTTTGTAGAAATGTGAAAATTAAGATTTATTGTAAAATAATTCGTTAAAGAAAAATCACTATATAATGTAATTGATATACATATATATATTTTTTGCTTTAAGTAACTTTGTGTATTTTATGCAAGAATAAAAGAAACATTTTGAAAAAAAAAATTAAATAAATGGATTAAAATCTTTTTTTGTTGGAAATTAATAACATTCAGGTGATTTTATGGGGTTTGAATGTATATTTAATTTTCTTTTAATTTGAAAAAAAAAAAATAAAGTTAATTTGCATTGGAAAATCTAGTAGCATTCACAGACTGGGGATCTTTTCAAACGTCAAAAGCTTTTCAATTACCATTTACTTGGAAATGGACAGAAATGTTTCATGTGCGGAATTTTCTAAGACTACTCACACTTCTGTTCTTAGATTAAGTGTTTCCTGGTAATGCTTTATATAAATATTCGTTCTTTTGCAGCTAATGTGAGATGTCCGTCAGGAAAACAAGAATCCCAAACAATATGAATATTTCATTCTGTTAATTTTAAAGTATATCTGTCTTTCCAACTTCTTGATCGTTTATCAATTTATTTGTTTGTCTTCGGGACAGTAGTATATAAGACCCTGTAACAATACCTTCACCTCCTCATCTAAACAACTCCTTAATATAATATTTCGGGAAAAAACGCATTCATTCAGACATGCGCCCGTTCATAGAGTGCCCTCGATGAATCATATCGAAACCTTAATCGATACCCTATTAAAAGACAACAAGGTTTGAGTTGTTTTGCTTACTATAAGTTTGCGGATTATCATTGTTTTTCTGAAGGAGTCAGATTTAGTCTATCTAGTTGCACTTTCATCCATTTTATTGCACAATACAAGCAGTCTGGAATGTCCATGCATTCCGCAGCTTCGTCCAAGGACTATGCGCGTACTGCATATTTATCGGCCTACTCATTACCTCTTATAACATGTTATATAGGAACCCATAGCTTAAATGAATCAATGATCCTTTGAAACCATCGGTGCATTTGGACTTCACCACGTTGGAATTTAAAACCTTAATTGTGACAAGGCTGTCAGAAGGAAAAGCTGTCCAATAAAAAAAAAACGCTTAATAAGCAGCCTCAGAAACACCATACTGCAGAGATTATTAAAAAGTATCCTAGAAAACATGCAGGTCTATGTTCTTGATCCCTGCGTACATACTGAGCTGGCAAAATCTCTCAAAATAGAATTTGCTACCTATTGCTCTCTAATACGTCCTGCCGAATTTCAATTTGGGCAATAAACAATCAGTTCACTGGAATATGTTCAACATGTTCATGCCTTTCTTACCTCGATTCATTCAATGTAATTATGACTTTCTAATTATTTTCTATAGTTCTAAACCTACAAATTTTCTTATACAATGACATTGAATTTTCCTATACAATATTAAATAATTAAAATTTATAGTTCGCATTTAGCTCCATTTAGATATAATCCCTTCCTTTTTTGTCTTACTTTTTTTGTCTGTCAACTGGTCATATATTAACTTATAATTAAAATCACATTTATAATCTCAGTTTAATTTTGTAAATTAAATTGCTAACACCAAGACATTTACAATATTCGCTAGACAATAAATAAAAAAATACACACAAATTATCCTTGCATTCAAAATTTTCCAGTCTAAATAATTTGTTATTTTTTGTATGTCAAGTTTTCATACAACACTCATATATTTAAATTTTCCAACAATCAATCTAACTTAAATATTTTACTATGTTTGTATGTATGTTTGTATGTATGTATATACATGTAAACAAAATATAAATATTATATAAATTAAACAAAATTACATACAAACGAACAAACAAACGTATTTAAAATATTTTGTTTAATGGGTTAAGAGAATTATAATGACCAAATCCCTAAGGCTTTTAATGTTTATGTCACACAACAGCTAAAGTTATAAATCTTTTTATATGCCTTTTTTTACAATAACAACAAAAGCAAAAAAAAATCTTACTACTAAAAGAGATACTTTAGCAAAACACAAAAAAAGGTTTTCAGACTCTTGATTTCAATTGTTTTATTTTAAAATATTTTCCCTTTCTTTGACGTTAATAGAGACATTAAATTTTATTTAAACATGTAAGGAGTTGAGATGAAAAAGAAAAGAATAAAAAAAAATAAAACGCAACAAAACAAAATTAAAATTTAGACCCTAATTAAAATTTATTATATACTTGGGAGGCTTTTCTTTCTTAGAACAATACTTTTGTACTAAAAATAAATATTCATAATTTTTATTGTTCAAATTTTAAACATTAGAATTTATTCTTATATTTTGAGGATTTTTTTTTTTTTTTTGGCTGGTTAATATACATTTTTAACATTAGAATTTTAATAAAAATAATTGGTTTTTTTCGCTATGTTTTAGAGCATTAGATGAAATTTTGGGCTCTGATGTAGAATTTAGCTTAAAATCAGTTCTTTAGTCAATTTGATGATAACCATTTGTAGGTTCTTAAAAATTTTGTTACATTTAAAACATTATAATTTTAATAAATATAATTAATTTTTGTTGCATCATAAAAAAGAAACCACTTTTAGTTTAGATTGAAGGTTTTAATCTAAATATTTTTTGTAATAATTGTTAAAGATGACTAGACTACAAAATCCAGTTTTAGTGAGAGTTCAGCAACCCCCAATAAGATTGTTACATAGCGAGCGTTTTTCCCAAATCTGACACCCACTCCATTGATAGTTCATCTGATTGATTTAACACATGTATATAGTGAGTGTTTGCTCTAAATCTGACACTCATTCCATGAATAGTTCCGCAACCATCAATACTACATATCTCCATCGTTAACTCACTATAATTGCAAACAGGTTTCAACATGCTATGAACACATTTCTGAGACGTTCATAGAACCAGTCAGTATATATGAAAGAGGCGCCCTTTAATTATAGCTGGGAAGCCATTGTTAAAGAAATACAACATACATACGTCAGATGCTGAAACAGTCTCATTTCTGTGTTGCTGTTTACATCTCTTCTATGAATTTTCATTTCGAATGTTCTAATTGTCATGTTAGGTAGCCTCGAAGCTTAGTTATAATCCATGTTAGATTAATTTCCAGCCGTATACCTTCCAAAATGATCCCTCGCGAAAGTATACGGCTGGTAAAATGGGTCAATACTTCTTTGAATTCTAGTGCTCTAAATTCTCTGCAATCGGAAGTGTAACATTTGGCTTTGCCTGGTAAAAGAAAACCGCAGATTTGGATTCTGCGGTTTTGTTTAACTTCGTTATAGTATTTGAAGAAGTATGTTTTCAATTTCAAACAGAATGTTTATAAATTGACATCAAACATGTTTCAAAAACTTCAACTACATATGAATTGTTTTGTGTAATCGTTTTTTTTTTTTTTTCATTGTATTTATTATATAAACATACCTTAAATAATTAGCACAACACTGACATTTACTCGTGGCATCTTTAGATTTGACTTTTAAGAACTTTTCCACTCATTTAGTAGATATTAAAATTAAATAAATACCATTAAATTCATTGTTCATTTTATGTCCCTATTAAAATATGTCCACAGACTTTGTCCTACTTTTTTTTAATATTTGTTCTTTTCTTTGTTATATTTATTTGCATATTTTTAAATGTAAATTATGTTAACAAAATACTTAATGTTATACAGTTTTAACAAAAAAAAAAAAAAAAAAAAAAAAAAATACAAAAAGTAAATAGTTTTATGCAAATATTCATTTGTCAATAATACCATAATAATCTCTTGAAGATTATAATACAGACACAAACAACAACAAAAAATGTAAACTTTGTTACTACAGAGAGAGAATGAAAAAAATAATAATATATTCTATAAAACAAACCCTTGTTTGTTTCTTTTTTTTTGGTAAATATTTAATTATAACAAAATATTTAGAATTTTTATGTTCTAAGAAAACTTATTTGATATTAATTTTGATAAATGAGACATTTAATTGAGATTGTTTATGGCTTTAAAGTATTTAAAACTTTGTAAAATATAAGCAAAGTAATAATTTTACATTTTCCGAATTGTGGCTAATAGAATATTAAGGAAAAATATAAAATATACCGTTATAGGAGTGGATAATTTCATTTAATGTACTTTAAGCCAACCTATCTACATTTTGTTTCAATTCTGGTACAATCTTTCAAGATAGCAAGTCCTTTCTACATCTATTACACATAGATCTATTTGAATTTTGTATTTGCCATTAAAAAATGTGTTTTAGTTTGGCTTTTAGATTTTTGTAATAGCCTTTAAAAGCCTAAATACATTTAAATTTGAACTTTATTTTTATTGCAAATTTAAATATAAATATAAAAAATCTTTTAAACGTAAGTAAAGCATAGTTTTGTCTATAATTACATGGTTAAAATCATTAATTATGGCAAAACAGTAAAAGAGCTAAAACTTATTTCATTTTGGATTCATTAATCTTCATTGTGTCTGGGAGACAATTTTATAAGAGATTTTTAATGTAAAAGTAATCAGATGGGGGAAAATTTTTATGGTTTATTTATGCAACAACATCGCTGGAAATAAGATACTTAAGCTAACATCAGAAAACATATGACAAATTTATCAGCACGAAATATATGATAATTAGCAATATTCTCAAGATATAAAACACAGCGCTTAAAAAAATGACCAATGAAAAATTAGCATATTTAATTATAACTACCAGTCATATTTTTGCTTTATTTATTTATTTATTTATTTATTTATTTTCTACTAGAAATACTAGTGTATTTCTTCGAATATAAGAAAAATTTATATAATTTCTTAAATAAGATAAATAATTCAGATAATTATTTTAAAATTTAACTAAAGTCATAAATGCTATTTCAATATATATTTGTTATTTATTTTAGTTATATTTCTACAAGGTTTAATTGTACTGATCGCAATAAATAAGAATTTTTCTTGTACATGTTTAATTCTTAAATCTGTTATCTTTCTTTGCTATTATAAGTTGCTGTATGAATTAGATTTTTTTTCAAAATAGTTTCGTTAAAGTTGACATTACTGCAGATTGCCATTCTCTCTACTTTTTTTCATATTTTGATATTTTTTAACTATTTGACACGATTTTAACGTTTTTGGTATATTGGTACTTTTTGTACTTTTGGTACCTTTTTGGCAGTTGGTACTTTATGTACCACTAAAATCTATCTATCTGTCTATCATAATATGTTCTAGAAAAAATAAATTACAGTTCTTATACGAATTTCATTTGCCTCTTACAAAATTTATTACATTTTATAGGGCGTATGATTTATTTATTATCTTACATTTTGCTATACAAATATTAATCATACGCACTCGACTACATCTTTGTGAAAACAAAAACAAATAAGATTATACTAGACTTGGTCAAATCTTTGATACTCATTGTCAACAGATCCTGCATAACTTGGAAAATAAAAGTGGGCAGATGCCACGCCCCTTTTATTTTTTGTACAAAACTAAACATATACGAACAAATGTTTTTAGGTATATTTAGAATAATGAACAAATTCTATTACTTTAAAAATTACATTACATGGGGAGGCAGAAAAGTAGGAGGGGCACCTTCGACTTTTGTGTATCATTACAATGTAGCGTGTCACTCAAACCTTTATTGTTGCACGTTATTCTGTTTCATGGTCCATTTTATGGATTTTTTTATACTTTACTTCCATATAAATCGACTACGCCAAAAGTTTTTACCAAACAAACCTAACATATTAGAAATATTAGTGCAGCAGATAAACAGAAATTAAGAAATAAAGACAGATAAGCAGACGGACGGACAGATAGACATAAAGAAACAAAGACAAGCAAGAAGACGAATAGATATATAGATATTAAAAAACAAAGACAGATATACGGACGGTGCAAGGATGGACGCACAGACGGACATGGTTAGATCGACTAAGAATCTTACTAGGATCAATAATACATACATTTGTTGGGGTCATAGACTAATTTTTTTAATATATTATAAAAGGAATGACAAACCTCATATACTGCCATTATTTTTAATGATGGTTTTAATAAAATTTTCAAAATAACTTTGAATAACTAATATATTTATTAAATTTTTAGTTAAACATATTTTTTCCATTTACATTTTTTTATTATTAAACTTTTTTAAAATATTTCACAATGTAACCTTCAACAAAATAATAACGAAAACAATTTTCTGCAAAAGCAAATATTTTTGTTTGAAAATATGGCATAATTCCATTAAAACTTTAATACTAAATTTGAAGTTTATACAAACAATAAAAACGTTTGATTTATATTGATATTTAATGAAATCAAATTAAGCTTTAAACAAAAAATAAGCAAATCTTGGCTAACAATGTATATTTTGTTTTTTACTTACAACAAGTAAATGTCAACAAAAAGAAATTAAAACATAAACTTAACTTAATCCTTTCATTTTATTGCTTATGAACTTTGGCACAAACATTAATAAGTTAATTCTTCGTTTTTGTAAATTTCTTTTATTTATTTATAGGTCGTCCTGAACCCATAGTGACATGGATGAATGGCACGCAACAATTGGAATCCGGCAATGGTGTTTCAATGGGCCGTCATGTAACCGTCAATCGTTTAGAAGTCCCACACATAACACGTTCAGCATTGAACAACACCTACCGTTGCCAGGCATCGAATACAAAATTAGTACCACCAGTGGAGCGTAGTATACGCATTGATATGTTGCGTAAGTTGTTGTGAATTATTCTATTATTTTATAATTAAATTTAAAAAACACAGGAAAGAAAAAATAAAAATCGTTGTGTGAAAGTAAAATAATGAAGAGAAATTATTAAATCAAAAACATATTTAAAAGTAGACATTTGAATGCTAAAATTAATATGTATACATAGAATTCCTGTTAACCGAATGTGTTTTTGTAATTTAAGTATGCCTAAATTAAAAGCCCAATGACTGTGTTGACTTTATAGCCATTGCGTGTCACTTTGGCTACAATATGTTGTCGTTGCGTGTTTTTATAGTCAAACCATTTAACCGACAAGTTTGTTAATATATTGCACATTTTAACCTTTTCTTTCATTTGTAAACGTGTTCTACTTAAATCCCTTTATGATATTACATTAACTCATTCTCTCTCTCTCATTTTTCTCTTATTTCTTTTTTGCCGTAATGAATTTTAAATGCATATTGTAGTTAAGATTTCTGATAAGATTATTTGTTTATTAATTTTTATTTTTAGTTTTTCACAACTGCATTTTAAATGACCAAGAATTTAATATTTTAATTGTATGTATGTTACATGTTTTCTGTTCTTTTATTTGCAGTTAAACCGACATCTGTTAATTTAACTAACAAGCAAAAGGTCTTCTCCACGGGCACCCAATATAATTTAACGTGTATTGTTGAAGGCTCTGTACCGGATACTGAAATTAAATGGACACAAAATAATCGACCTTTTAAAAGAGGAACGGTAAGTATTAAAATTGTAAAATAAGCTTTTAATGTTTTTTATACCCTATGCAGCATAGATGAAAATCGTATATTTGGTTGTTGGTATTTTGCTTATAAAGAGACAAATTTCCACATGTCTAACTTAAAGTTAACCATTCTACTTAGAATTACTTTTTTGTTGGATTTAACGATGTCCGTTCATCTGTATGGCTATCTGGCTGCCCATAAAAGAAACAACAGTATTGAAATTCATCATGATTGGTTTATTTGTTCACATTCTCGCAATATATGTGGAATGTTGTGGACAAACCTTTCATATATATGTGCATGTAATTGATTTGCTTTTAAAATTTGTATCCAATTCGTTCCCATACGAAAGTTATGAATTAAAATTGGAATATATATAATTTGTGTATAAAAATATTACGTTCGGCTCATGTATTTTATTTTCATATATAGTCTTCACAACAGTGTTCTGTCCTAACTTAGTATTGATTATGGTAAATCAGTCTTGGGCACTACTACTTGTTAATTATTAATGTGTAGAGACAGTCGAAATTCAATGTAGAAAATAATACAGAAATATAATAATTACTATATCACAAGTAGTGCTTTAATAAAGACAAAATTGGGCACTTCTACAAAAAGGTACACAATTTTATTGGTAAAATATGTTGTTTACATTGTTGTTTAATAACAACATAGAAAAAAATAAAACGATTTTCGGAACATAAATTGCTAAAGAACATAATTAAAAAGCAAACACCTAACATTTGTCTCTTAACAATTTCATGGTGCGGCGGTCAGGTTGCTTCCTTCACACTAAAAATCTTAGGTTTAACTCTAGCCAAAAGTAAAGAATATAGAATAGAATAATACCACCAAAAGGCCTTACTTTTCGTTAAATGTTACTATTCTTTGAGTTTAAATTTAAATCAATTTCTTGTGCAACTTATCACGATTTCATTTCAATTTGCTACCAAAGAGATTGTGTAGAACAACTTCGGCACATTTTGTTAACATTTCGTATATGTAAATATGTGAACAATTTTTCTCTTAGTGTCATTAACATTACTTGATAGCATTTATGGAAAGTAAATCTTGAATTGATAATGTGGAGATTAGAATTTTATAACTTTTTTTTTAACTAAAACTTAACTTCAAAAGTAAAAATGTTTCATTCAGATTGGTCGAATCTTTTATATCCACCGTAAAATTTGAAGCATTTCAATTTATATAACTTTTGTTATAGGTGACCACATTCTCATTATCTTTGTTTTTTTGTTGTGGTTTCTACTCTTTATTAGAAATCATAATATTACATTGCCTTCATTCTCTAAACATTAATGCACTATGTTGAAAAGAATTCACTTCCAGTGAGGCTGTGTGTTGTAGATATAGAGTTTAGCTTGGCGAATATTATACCATTTCATTATTAATACCAAGTTTTATCAAAATCGTTACAATTCATAACGTACCTTCTCTATACCTCCTTTTTGGGAATTACTTTATGCAAATCGTCAATGGTAATATTTTCAATATCAATAAACCGCAAAAATAAAAATTTGTTTGTCATAACAAATTATAAACCGACTAATACTTTGGCTACTTTAGCAACCAAAATCAGAATCTAGATTAATATACTCCCGAATTTTCAAAACGAAACCTAGATTATTCAACTAGAAAGGATAATTTGATCATTTGATAATTTGAGTTTCGCAATGCACAAATTAGAGTACGTAAAAGGTTAACAGTAGTTGAATTTCTTGATGAAGTTTAGAGTTCTCATCAATTGTATAGATTTTATATTCTTAAGGTAGATAGACCCATTCAAAAATAAAATCCTAAAGATTCCTCTTCTGTTCATTCCTATTTTGTTTTCAATAGACAATAGCATTTTAACATTTTAAGAGATCTCACACTTTTTGAAGTGCTTGAAGTAGATACCAACACTGGTAATTCAAAAACAAAAAAATTTTAAAATTAAATAAATCATTCTAAAAGAATTTCCACATCATTATCATTTGTAAAAACTTTTATGCCAAATTTTCAATATTTAACTAATTTATTTATTTTTCTTTTTCACCCAAAAAAGTTATCAACATCACAAATCAATGGTAAAGTTTTATCTACACTCACCTTTAATCCACAACCCGAAGATGATAGTACTTTACTAAAATGTGAAGGCTCAAATCCACGTTTACAAAATTCAGCTTTAGAAGATTCTTTAATGCTCAATGTCATGTGTAAGTATATTTAAAAACAAATGATTAAGTTCCAAGAAATTATATATATAAATAAAATACTGCTAATATACATATGTATATGTATATGTACAAAACTTTTGTCATAAATCTTTTAACAATATATATATATGTGTGTGTAAATTCCTCGAAAAGTTAACATTGTTGTTGTTATTGTTGAGTTTTTTAGAAACATATATTTAAATACTTTTTTATGTTCAAAAAAAATAAACACATTTTACGGTGTTGAGTTTTCGCTGTTTGTTTATATAAAATGTTGATAAAGTTGTCATCACTATAAACATAATCATAAATTTATTGTTATAAAGACTTTAAACATAAATATTGAAAAATATAATAAAATAAATAAAAAAAAATAATAAAATATGAAAAAATATAATAAATATCTTTTCTGCTCCTACAAGTGAGAAGATGGAGTAACAAACATTTCCAAATGGCAAACTTTTGCAACGTCAGGCTGATAAGCAAAAATCTAGATAAATGTGAAAACATTTCAATTGCAGCGTTTTTCTGTTTCTTGTTTGTTTGCTGTTTGATATGATTTAATATAATAAATTTTCTTTTAAGCACGAAATAAAAGTTAGAGAGGGTGTTATAAACAATAAAACATACAGTCATTCCACATACATACATACATTTATATAAATATAAATGTTTAAATATTATATCATGATACATTTAAATAAATTTCTCAATTGCTTAAGGAAGTAGGTTATCAGATTGTGTACAAAAAAATGAAATCATATGCTACGACGAAAAGATGTGTAATATTCTCAAAGGTTAATATAACAGTAATTTAAATTATATTTATTTTAGTTTTTGTTGTAATGACTTTAAATATTATGTTAAAAGTTCTTAAGAAGATAAGATATATTACACAAAATTAGCCTTCTTTTAAATTTACATATCACATCAAAATACAAATGTTTAAGATGGTCTTGGCTATTTAATAAATTATTTACACTAAAAAAAGTAAAAGAGTTAAATATAATTTAGAAATTAATTATATAAAATGTTCTGCAATATATTAAATTAATTCATTTAATTAAGTAGGTACTGAAAATTTTGATTGATCATATCAATTACCATAATTCGGGCAAATTAATATAAATTCGTACAACATCGAAACATATTTCCAATTAAAAATTGACTAAATTAATTAAGTCAATGATTGAAAACACAAATTTTAATTTTTAATTACCAACTTAATTGATTTAATTATTTTTTTAAATGGAAATATTTTTGGTATTTGTACTGTTTTGTATAAATTTGCCCAATGTTTGGTAATTGATATGATCGTTTTGGTGATAGTTGGAATCTCAATAATATACCTAATTAAATGGATTAATTTATTGCATTACTATATTTAATTGCTTGCAAAATATTATTTAATTAACATTCTTTTACTTTTTTCTGTGTAGTTTATAGAGTAGTTTGTTACATAGTATATAGAATACTGATTAAATTAAATATATTGAGATCTGATCTCATATATTTCCGGATATCTTTCCGATGTCTAAAACATCTAAATTTCATCTTCCTTATCCTATTTATGATTTATTATGTACTAATATGATCCAATGAAGATTTTTGTGGCTGTTTTATGCACACCTCAGGAAACATCTCTGCAACCATTGCGGAAATATGTAGAATCAATGGCGGAGAAACTTTCAATGGAGTTGTCTGATTTAGAGCAAACGGCTGTTTATATAATGGTGTTGTATCAATACTGTCTGGCGTAGCGACCAGCTGCCATAGCACCAGAATCGAATATTGTATTCTAGTCTACAGCTCATTTTAAATAATTAACGATTAATGCAACCATTACAAATATTTTGATGACATCCCACTAGACTTATAAGAACGAAAGGAAAATAAGTATGTATATTTGGTCCATTGCTATAGTATAGTAATAAAACATCGTATTCATTAGCAAATGGCAAAAGGCAATTATATACACAAAGTTTATATTCAAGATTGTGCTTTGAAGGTGGAAAGAATCTTTACAGAATCCAAAAATATATTTAACAAAGCATCTTAGAAGAATATTTCAATAGTTCTCCTGGCGATTTTGAGATACATATTTGCCAAAAAGTCCTTTGATGTCTTGTCAAGTCATAACCTTAATTGATGAAATCAATCAAATATATTTTTATATTGGTTCATAATTTTACCTGCCCACCATGCAAACATTTTCACTGACAGTGTTATTATTGTTATTGTACAAATTATATATATATGTATGGCAATTAGTATTATAACTAGAATTATGTTTATCAATTCATTTGAGTGAGCGCTTATTTAAGTTCAGCGCAGTAAAATGAACTAGTCACCCTTTTAGTTCAGTATGTCATTCACAGAGTATGCTATTGAAAAGTAGATTAGGTAAAGTCAGCTCAGTGCTAAGTTTTGCTTATGCCAGTAAAGCAAATTTATTTGCACTGGATCAATTAAAATTTTCGCTAATGAATTGAAAAGTGAAACATATTTAACCGCTTAAAATTATTTGGAGTGAGTTTGTATGTGCCTCAAAATCAACAATGGTTATCCAGAGGCATTATTGAAATATTCCTCTATGATTCTTTATTACACATAGTCTTGTGTTCTGGACAGAATTTTGAGTTAATCTAGTGAATTTAAAATGAATTTAAATCAATCGAGTGAATTGCTGTTATCCTGTGTAATGAAGAAGAAAGAATTTTACAAATTATATTATAAAAATGAAAAAAATTTAAAATAAAATTAAAACATTAAATGATAACAGAAATTATTTCAATGCTGCAGTTTTCATTTATTTATTTTTTATTTTATTTTAACTTTATGACAGAAAAATTAAATTCTAACAATTTTAGGAAATGTTATTTTATGTTGTTTGCCATTTGGATTATTATTTGTACATATTTTTTGTAACAGAAATTTTCAAATTTGTGAATTTTTTTTTTTATTTTTTGTTTATTTTAAAAATAACACAACACAAAACTTTTGCTTAATTTGCATTTTATTGTTTTTACTTTTTTATTTTTGTGTTTATATTCGCAATGGCAAAATATGAGTTATTTTCTGTGCAATTTTTCTTTTTTGAAAGAAAAAATATTTTATAACAAATAGAAAAAAATAGCTATTTATACCCTGCACCACCATAGATGGAGAGGGTATAAAGCGTTTGTGCGGATGTTGGTAACATAGAGATAACATTTTCGAATACCCACCTACCGTTCACTTCACAACAATCACTTTCTGAGTGGATTGAACGATGTCATAACTCGCTTATATGAGTGTGCATTTCTATAAAATTAAGTACAAATAACTTTTTTTTATTGATTTTAACATACGTATCCTTATAATCAGATCATCATTTCACCTAACCGCTTACAAATATCCCTTTAAAATAATGATAGAATATAAAAAATATGGGTGAGGTCGTAATTTTAAAGATATTGTGATGAAATTTTGTACAGATTATTGTTTTGGTAGACGAAAATGGTCATGATCGGTCCATTATTTCACCAAGCCCTCATACAAATGTACCCCCGAAATAAGGTTTTTAACTTTTAAATCGCTTAAAGGAGCGTTTATTTTGATTAAATAAAGCACATATAACTTCATTATTGAACTTAACCAAGTTTCTTTATAATCGGCTCATTATTCAATCTAACCTCCATATAAATATTCTTCCGAAATGGTAATAAAATGATAAAGTATATAGGATAGATCGCCGTCTTAGAAATATTTCGGAAAAATTTGGGACAGATAATTATTTGTTTAAAGAAATAGAACTTATGGAAAATGGTCATGATCGGTGAGTTTTTTTCACCTAGCCACCATATAAATATATCCCCCCGGAATGTTGTTTTGAACACCTAACTGTATCGGCTAAAAGAGAGTGTAATTTAATTGAATTTTAGAAGTGTAACTCCCTTCTGTATCTTTATCCATGTACAAAGTTTTATTTTAATTGGCTCACCTAGCACCCATACAAATGCCTTCCAAAATTATAAGACATATTCTAAATATATTTCCAAGAAATTGGTACCTTTTGTTATTTTCATATAAAAACTTTGATAAAAAAAAAAATTGTTTCATCTAGATCTTATACATATATACTCCCGCAATGAGACACATAACTTTTTTTCTTTGTCTTAACTCATGTGCCAAGTTTTACTCTAATAGTAATTTTAAGAAATTTAAATAAGAAAAGTTCTGGGCAGATTGAATCAAAAACAAAACCAAAAAAATTGGAAAAAATAGTTTGTTAGCTTACATTTAATAAAGTAGTGAACGGTGAATTTAGTCGGGCTTGATCGATTATATGATATTTTATTATATTAGTATTTTATAACCATTGCTGTATGAAAGTATGATTTACCTTTAAAATTTCTAAATTTTTGTAAATTAAAAATTCATATTAATTTCTGCGTTATATTAAAAAAGTTGCGCCTTATTCTAAAATATTGCTGCATCTTATTGATGTATAAATTAACATTTATATGTAATACGATTTTCCTTATGGCTTAAAACTAAACAACTAAGTTTTTATAATTTTGAGCCACATATGCTAGTGTTTTTGTAACATGACCATTTTTATTTATTTATTTTTTCAAAAAAAATTTACTTAGAGATGGCTTAAAAAATATAAAATCCAACATACACAAAATAAATACAAAAATTTTCATACAATTGTGTTGACATGGTTGCAGTACTTACGGCGATAAAATGTACATGTACGGACATGCAGTTGTTGAATAAATAACAACAATATATTCATAGTTTTATTCTTTTATAGAAAATTTATTTTACTTCAATAAATATTACAGTTATCAAAATATTACAAATAAATAGAAATACGTATGATATTATTCTTTTTTTTTCAATTTCGTTGAAAAAATATAGTTCATCTCAAATTCTTTGTGTTTAAAAATAAAAACAGTTTTAGTTTTTTCAACCTATGTACATAAATTAAAGTTTGTTTAGTTCACATTTACACTAATAGATATTGGAAAAACATTTTACTTAATTGCAAATGTTGAAAAAATGTTGCTTATAAGAGCGTATGAGTAATAGTCATTGAACTTAATATTAATTATACGCCCAGCGTTTCTTTTAAAATTGCACAATGAAGAATTTAACTATAAAAACAAAAATCAAACACAAAATTCTTAGAATTCTAGTTACTACCAATATAAAAATACGAAAACCATAGAAATTGTCATCAGTTTAACATTCCTTTTGTGTGATATTAATTACAAAGAAAAAACTGATATTAGCATTTTAAATGAATATTAATATAACAAAAGAAGTGATTCTGCAGTATCTTTATGAAAAACAACTAAATTCCAATAATTTTGGATAATAGAAAACTTAAACAAATATTTTTAAAGAGTTCTAAGAAACACTACTTATGCGAATATGTTATTATAACTAGAACTGAACTAGAACTGAACCAGAACT
>JACGTJ010013137.1:0-12310 GCA_014858695.1 Chrysomya rufifacies | reverse complement strand
AATACCAAACAAACCTTATATATAGGAAATATTTGTGCCAAGCTCATTCGGTGCGGTCTCTATCGTGCTTTCAACAGACAGACAGACGGACAGACGGACGGACATCGCTAGATCGACTTAGAATCTTACCACGACCCAGAATATATATACATGTTTGGATCTTAGGCGAATATCTTAACATGTTACAAACGGAATGAAAAACCCAATATATCCCCTATCATTTTTTGATGGTGGGTATAAAAACAAAAATCTAAGTGTTTAAAACACCAACTGAAGGTATTGAAAATTGAACTAAGATTTTAATGCTAAATGACAGAAAGAGTGTAAAAATCACATTATTGTTTTTATACCCTGCCATCATTTACTATCGCAAATGACTCCAATAACTAGCTTTAAGTTGTTACTGAGAGTGTGATTTTCTAAAATTTTCTCTCCTCAAGTGTGTCACCGTTCGGGAAGAAATGTGGCTAATTTCGATAGTTTTTAAATGACAGCTTTTAGTACACTTTTTGAGTGTCGATTTAGGGAAGTGTGGTTTCAGCAAAGTAATCAAAAGCTTTCAGTAATACAATTTTTTTTTTAATATAACACTAAAAACTTAACTTTATTTTTAAATTTATACATTTACTGTTGCACCAACTTTTTTTTATAAGCAGAAAGGTGAACTTACTTGGTAACATTTTTTTGTTTAACATCAAAACATGTTTATATATTCTGGGTTCTATTGAGATTATTTGTGGTTATGCCCGACTGTTCTACAATTTCCTTTGGTGGCGTCAATCCTTTTTCAAAATAGCCAGATAACCTACAAGTTATCAATGAGCCTATCGCCACTTAGAAAAAGCCTGTCTAAGCGGTGAGATGTGGAAGAGAGTGAGAGAGGGAAAATCATTTTAGAAACTTAACCTAAAAAAATTCAAATTTTTATATACAATTACTGAATAAAATTTTATAATTAGACTAGAATTTTAGATCAAAAGACGACACTAGTAAATTTGTTATTGTAAATTTAAAAGAGAGTTTTATATTTCAACATAAAATGGCAACAAAGTGGACTTTCTTTCGATAGTTTTATCACCAACTACCTTCCAAATGCCAAAATTTACTATCCAACTTTCAACTGAAGCGACACAGTCGCATATGATAGTGGTCTCTTATCTAAAAAGTACGTCGATTGGAAGAAAGTGAGAGCCGACTACGACTCCCTGAATAATACTTTTGAGTGCATAATTTGGGTAACGAATTTGAGCCATTAAGAAGTGCATATATAGTGAATATATTTAGCGATATTCTATCTAAATCTATTAACATTTAGACTGATTTGTATACAATCTAAAATGCTATCATATTCTTCTAGTAGAACTGTTCCAAATTGGAGTTTCATTTAAAAATGAACAATACGACTTCTTACTTTGAGTGTTGTTTAAGAATTGGAAACAAACATGATCTCCCTTAGTTGGTATAGAAAAGACTATATTTTAGATATAACTTATTTTTAGTGTTTGTAGATTTTTTTATTGTCTACATTTTCACTAATTTCAGTGATGCAGAAAATCATGTTATCCAAAGTGTAAAAAACTATCATCCAATTGCTGGCAGGGTACATTCATGTAAGTAATTTGTTTGTTTGTGTTCGTAATATTTTGGGGTCACAACACCATACACAATTTACAGAGAACGTCTACAATTGCCATAATTATCATCCGTCCGGGAAACAAAAAAAGGAAAACTAAATTTTGCCCAAGAGTTGTACATTAAATTGCACAAGTAAAATTATAAATTATTTGCAGTGGAAATGTTTCTTTCTGTTGGTACAATAAACTGCAGCTAAACAAAGCCTTACATTTAATTGCATCCCAGGGAGACCTTAAGATTATGGTGGGCTTAATGAAAATTATATTTGTTATTGTTTTTTATTGCTGGAAAATCATATCATATGTATATTCTGGTTTGATGTAAGACTTAGAGTCCGTCATTTTGTTGAAATTTAGAATGAGATCGTACGAGATAAATATGGATGATCCAGTCTGATCACTACATTTGTTTTACATTAGAACTCTTTTTGTGTACAACGCGCTGTTCATATGTTCACAATATGTTCTAAATTTTAAATACTAAGAAGCATAAATTTGAAAAAATGGGTATAATCCGACTTCCTGAAATACCAATAAATGTGGCTTTAATGATAACTATCATGTCTTATATAATCCCACTCAGTTTCTTTGTATATGACCCACACATGCTTGTTTTATAAAACGAACGTCAGTTTACAAATCAGAATAATATTTCGTCCATTACATGCAATCAAACAGCCAAATCCAGATTCAAATCTTACTCGTGTTATCTAATCAAAGATTGAAAATAAAATACATCGAATTTAAGTATTATGGAAAAGAATTCTAAAAAATTTTTAAGATTAAAAATGTGAATATTGGTCATATCTGCAAAACAAATTTAGGCAAATTGTAACATGTTTCAGTTACCGCCTACATTTAGACAATGGAAACAAAAAATGAAATAGTCGAAAAACTCGTCATCACGTATCTCTGCAATAAAAAAGTTTATTTAGCAATAGGGTTATCAGTTATTACAATATATAACGTTTAGAGTATATGTGCAGTCAAAGAACAAAACGTACATGTACATATTTAATATTATTCGAAAAATAAGTAATACTTTTTACAACCCTTTCAAAATTATCTTTTATTTTTTAATATTACAAGACTCATTTGATTGAAAAAAGAAAAAAAAATTAACATGACAAAATGTTACCAAGCGTGTTTAAAATGATTCCATACGTTGTAAATAGTATAGTTGGCACTTGTGTGTACAATCTCAAAGTGATGTGTAATAGAATTTGAATAAGTGTCAAATTGAACATAATATTGTTATTATGAGGAAATAGATGTGAAAACTGTTGAATCGGCTCCGTTTTTTCAAAAAATATATGGTGATTTCTAGGCTTCCATTTCAACTGCACGTACGTACGTGCTATTTAACTGGATATAGGCGATGAAAATTACCATATTTTTCGTGATTTTCATATTTTCATTTCAACTGTTTATGTGCTCCATAAATTCAGAAGTTATATAGCTAGCCAGCGGTTTTTGGTTGTACCCCCGAGATTGTTATCAAACCCACCATTTTCTAACCCATTCGCTACTGAACATATTATCTAGCTCTCTCTCTCTCTCTCATAGTCAATTGCCCCTTTTTATGGTTATGTAAAGTTTGCAAAAGGCTTTTTTTATTCTTTCATTATCTTCATTTCCGTTTTGTATAAAAAAGGATTATCGTTTGGAAAAATATAATTTTATTGATCACATAGTATACCCAGAAAACACAATAGTCTTTTTATGACTAACTCATCGGAATTAGGTATATAGTCACCACTTTGATTACGTTCAAGGACAAGTCCATGTTAAAATAGCTGTGTAGATAGCTATTTTATCAAGTTTATCAGTGCCTAAGCTGGTTTTATGCAACTAGCTATATGTTTACCACCATGTAGTCATAAATTAGACAATCGTCAGTTTAATGGCCACTAGTGGGTTAGTAAAATGGCCTTTATGCGTACGTTATAACATAAATTTAAATAATGCGTAATTATATGATGTTGTAACAAAAAATTTGAATACCTACCTTTAAGTATATCGTTAGACTCAGAATTACTTCCTGAGTCGATTTAACGATATCTGGTCCAGCCAGCCAGTTCTCGATGTCAATTTTGTCCAAACTCTATAGGTCGCAATTTTGAAGTTAGCGTCTAGAAATTTGGCACAGATAAATATTTTAGTACAAGGATGAAGCATATTGAAATCGGCCCCAAAATGAGGTTTTGAAACCCCAAGTCAATAAGTGTATTATTTGTTTATCTTAACTTATGCGCCTAGTTTCATTTTTATCGCCTCATTATTTCCTAGCTCCCATAAAAATTACCCTTTAGAATAAGGGCCTAACTGGCATAAAGTGGTACAGGTCGGGCTTGACCTACTAAGACACTCATACTTATTTGCCTATCTTCTGTAAACTTTCGAACATTTTAATGGGTTGATTCAGAAACCAACATTATTTCAAACCAACATCTTGAAAATTGTCTGAACCAATTATATAATTGAATTTATGTTTTAAGTCGAAAACCCTTTTTGCTGGATTTGGTTATATATATTTTTTGGTTTAAAATTAGTATGTTCATTTGTGAATGTTTTGCCTGTAAGTAGTTATAAAAAAACAAAAATTGTGTAGTTACTACATATAACAATTATAAGTTTATATATACAACGGAAGAAAAAAAAATATAAATCAGCATAGCATATTTCAAAATTTTATAGCTGAAAGAAAAACTAACAAAAAAGTAGCAACAGCATTTGCTTAAACCGGAAGCTAAAAACAAATTTAACTTTTTTTGTAAAGGTACCCTCATCATATTATTTGTTTGTTTTGCTAAAGCAAAAATAAAATAAAGGAAGAAAAAAAAACCAAACTGATTTTTGTAGCAATTTACTGGCCATTTGCATTTTATCAGTTAGCGGTTTTTGTGGCAACATTTTGATTGCAATTGTATACAGTCTGTGGCAATGATTATTGTCTGTTTATACAGCAAGATGTGTTTTTGTCAGTACAAGTGTATTTAGTTTAATGGCATTTAAGCTGGTTGGTAAAATGTTTGTTTGTTTGTTTGTGAAAAAAGGATGCAGTAATTTACACTGGTTGGAAAAAGAAAAAAAACTGAAATAATATCTTAAATAATGATTTTTTTTTAGTTTCATTAAAACTTAAAGAACGTTTGCGACTTATTTAGCAACATTTAAAGGTCATTTTTATATTTTTGCTCTAATTGTTACCACATATGTATACTATAATATACATATGAACATGTAAATAATGTAAGTATACATGTATTCTTTGTAAATATTTAATAGTTGATGCCCATACACAACACTAAACAAATGAATGTTTGTGTATGTTGTGGTTTGGCTTTCTTTACATGTTGAGTGTATACATACGCCCTTTAGTTATATAGAAATTTTGTTGTTGATATTTAGTGTTCTCGTTTGCTAAAGTTAATTATATGTTATTATTCTATAAATATACAAAACTTACAGCTTTTACAAATAAACACTGATTGACTTAAATGCTATAATTTTTAATATGCTAAAAATAAAAATGAAAGTTTTTTTTTTTGTTAAGATTGTAATATAATTGGATTCTGCTAATTCTGTTTCATATGATTTTTATATTTTTTTCTTAATGACAATTTTCGAAAAGTTAAGATACACAATGCGTAAAAACAAATTAAATAAAAATAAATCTGCAGTTTCTGAATACCTTTATCCGATTTTTATGAAATTTTACATGGTGAAATATAGGTGTAGCTGAGCTTGAGTTTTGAGTGTGTGCCCATTAGTTACAGGTCCATAGGGGTGTCAAATTGGTTAGTTTTCAATCGAGTTTGTAGAAATTGACATAATAGAATTCAACTCAGATATTACGTTTTGAAATTGAAAATCTTGACAAGGTACAATACTTTGTTAAGATTCGCTTTACCTTTTCAAATTTTGAACCGATTTCTTAAAGTTTCTTTTTTTTTTGTTTTTATTGTCAGTAGAGTCAAGAGTTATAAGCTTTCAAAATTGATCTTTGAAAAACTTTGATTTTCTTAGGCAAATTACCTAATTTTAGGCAAATTACGTAATTACCTTTCCAATAATCCATAAAATTTCCATAAAAATATATAATTTTCGGGAAATTATCATTTAAGTTATAGAAATTACTTTGTAGATCAATATGATAAGTTCATGAAATTGAGTTATGATAAACATGATTATATATTAATAGAAAATTAGATAGTTGACATGCGCATTGACATTTAACTGGTTGCTTAGGCCAGATAATCGGGAAATTTTACCCATTTTTTAGAAAAACTAAACTTGCATAAACATATTTAAACTTCAATGGACTAAATGAGAGTTTAAACATGATAAGATCGCTATTGATCCGGCAAAAGCAACCAATGAAATAGATTTTTAAGGTTTGACAAATTTTATACCATATAGTGAAAGCTATGAGTGTGGCCTTGCGTAGCCCATGTTGCGATATTTTATGGTTAGCGAACCAAAGTATCTAATCTTGATAGGTTTATCCTTATTATAATGATATTTTTATGAAAACTTTTGGTCTTAAAGATGCGTTTGGTGTGTATTTTTTCGGATTAAAACAAATGATATGTTCAGTTATTTAAAATCAATTTGTTTCAATGAATGATAAAAGTTCATATTTATATTTATGGTTTCAGTCATGTAAGTTACAAATACTTTCTATTGATCCTTAAGCGCAGGTCCCAACACTTTTGTTGGGAACTTGCAAGTGAAAGTTCTAGACTATACTCTCGAGATATCTCGAATAGAGATGACTTGTTAACTGAACTTTTTTCTTCTATTCATAGTCAAAATAATTTATGATTGGGGACTAGGTGAAATTATAATCAGATAGTCTATAAACGATACCAGTAAGACATCAAATATGCTTTAGACTTTGAAGTCACTTTCCTGCAAACGATTTCCGTAGAAGTTAGGAAAGAAGATCCTTTAATTTAATCATTATTACTATAAGATAAATCTTTCTAAAATGTATTTAAAGGTAGAAAGAATTAAAGGATCATAATATAAAAACATTTCAAAAAAGAATCAAAATCATTGAAAAATTTTTTGCTATAAACTTTCATAGATCAAGTCCAAAATGATTATTAATATAGGGATATAAATTTACAAACAACTAACTTTAAATTTAGATTGTACACACATTTTATCTTTACATTTCAATGTTATTTGATAAATTTGCTACATTATCTTTTACTATTTTATTTAACATACATATATTTGTTTAACCATATACACATGTATGAATATATGTTGCCTTTTTAATTTTTGGTTTTTAGATGTTTGCCTGTGATGCTTAAAATTTCATTTAATAACAAAGCCAAAATTTAAATCGATTTATATGATATGTAGACAGGTACATAAACATATATAGATATACATACATAGATAGATAGAGAAATATGTTACCATAATAATTATTACATTAAATTGTATATCTACGTATAATATAACATTTAGTTAACAATAAAACAAATTTAACTATGGATTAAATTCTAACATATATAAAAGATATAATTTGCTTTTTGTGTTGGTGTTTTGTTTTTTTTTGTTAAACATGTTAAATTAAATTTTTGTGGTTAGAAGGGTTTGTTTTATTGTATGCGTATGATGGTTATTTTCATTATTCGTTAGCAGGTGTGGAAAAGTTAAAATGATAGTACATTTTCTAACACTTTTAAGGACTAAAAAGAACCATAGTATGATCTTAAATTTGGTAGACTTGGGATTTATTACATATGTTGAAAGTATTCTGATTGCCATTTCCTTGGGAATGAAGAAAAGTGATGCATGTGATGAATTTTACTTACAATTCCAATCTAAGGTCAAGTATCTTCCATCTATTAACAGAAACAAATATCTATTATCGTTCCGCCTTGATACTTAAACCGATCACGATTACCAAAAGATAAAACACTAGAAATAGTCTTCAGCAGATGTGAACCTGAACCTCTTAGCAGTTCTATGTATGCTCATTTTGGTTTAGGTTCTTTACAGCAAATTTTTTGTGAGGAAAATCTGGCTATAACTGTGTGCACCTGTATAAATATTTGTACACAATATGTAAAAGATAGTATTTCAATTTTCAACTAATGGATTCGATAATTGTATTTATACATTGTTTATACACACCATAGGTGGAGATTGTATAATGGGCTTGGGCATCATTTGTAACTCGTAGAATGTTGCCACCCATTGTCTACCTTTCGACTAAGAATCACGTTCCGAGTTGATTTCAACAATTTCAAGGAGTTGAAATCAACTTCCAACCAATTGCGCAAATTGTGATATTTCTCCAAAGCCAATTGGGGGACATTAAGGTGCACCTAAAAGAAAAATATTTTCTATTAAAAGTTTAAGAACACATTTTTATTTTGATTGAAAATCAGTAAAACTTACCACTTCCTTCAACAAGGAAGATCTGATGTTGGCTATTTTAAACCCAATAGAACAACCATTTCCTTGGCCTTTTCCAAGAGGCTTTTATCTGCCTTAATAAAACGATCGAATTCGAGATGAGCCTATGGTGTAGGTATGGAAAGAGTGAGAATTAATATATGGGGAGTCATATGTTGCATATTTTCAAGGATGATTGCGATTATTCGAATATTTCTCCCGAACTCCATACAAATATATCCCACAATGCTGATGAAATTTAGCAGTGTTAGATACTAATATTTATATAAATGCTCTTTCGCAAGATAAAACATTTTGAAAAATTCAACTAAGATAATTTTGATATAAAGACAAAAACGAAAAGAATTTTCTCACGAACATTCCATTATTTCACCATATAATAGAGTAGAGCTATATGAAAGTATTTTTGATAAAGTTAAATATACACAATTTCCAACTCTGCATTGTAGAACATCACTCATACGTCAACATGTCCTGTAACAAATAGTATATAAAAAGGTCATGTTATGTATGTATTGTTTTACGCAAAATTAATGAAATTTAATTTCTGACATTATTAAATAATTTCGTTTTTTTTTATTTCTTACGAAATGTTAATTTTTCCGACAGCATTTTACCACCTCAATGTATGTAAGAATTTTATATTAAATTTGGTTTAGTTTGATTGGAGTCTATGATGTTTAAGTGTCGTATTAAATAGTGAGTCTTTGCGAAAATATGGTAGATAAAAAGTTTATTTATAAATTTTGATAAAATTTTCAAGATACTCGAAAAATAAAATTCAAACTAAAATAATGAATTTCCACTAATTTATACATACATTAACTTTAGTTTCATTGGAATTTAAGTAATAACAATGTTTTATATTATCTAGAAAAAAAAAAACCTTATACAATTGAAGTTAATTTGCTACACCTCATGGTACAAAACAAACAATCTGTTCTAGGTTTGACCATTAAAAACTCTATAAATATTAAATTATAATTTTCACAAAGAAAACATACATTTTAGTAACATTAAATAATGTATAGCAGTCACAAAAAATATGTAATTTAAAACTGAATATTTTCATTTAGAAAAAAAAAGAAAAAAAACGGAAATACTGTTGCCATCATAAATAAAGGATAATGTGTACACAACATATCTGGGCATATAGAATTTTTCCTCATTTATATATCAACTTTTTTACACAAACGAACCTTGACCACATAATGGTTGGTGAGTTTTTGTTTTTTTTCCAGCTCTCATGTTTGGTTTTTAGTACTTACTCCATAAAAACCACAAAAATATAAAAACCCAGAGTAAATAGTATTTAAATGAAAAGACAGTTAAAATCGACAGGTTTCAGCACTATTTTTTGGGGTAGCTTATTTGTATTATACATCCCGTTCATTTTTAAATTTTACATTTAAAAAACTCAATTTATTAAAGATTAAAAATTGACTTGCAAATACATCATGGACGTTAATACTGCACCCACAGAAAAAAATTTTTACATTCGTGTCTAAAATGATAACAAACCGCGTCAAAATTTCATTAGATAACGTAAACGATGTTATCAAATTTACTATACAAAATATCACTTTCGTGGCATGAAATCAAATCTGTTTTGGTGTCAAATTGAAAGCGATATTGATAAACGAAAAGTATATAATGAAGTGAATTGGAAAAATAGCGGTGTTGACAGTACACCGAGAATTTAGTTTAAAAAACTTATGTTACAAAGTTAAGCAGCTTTTTTTTGCAAAGATTGTTGTGGTCGGTTACAAAGCGAAGAAAACCGTTGTTGCTTTTGCATCTTGAAAATAATTTAACATTAAGGTTATTATTTTGGGAAATAGGTCCTTTTATAGAGTGGAAAAACACTTTTGAATTGCTCAAATATCTAACTACATCCAATCTATGATCATGTCATGTATCCTGACTGGTGCTAATAGTTGCCACAGTAGTTCAATATAAAGGAAATCTCAGTCTACTGAATTGTCGACCATCTTTTTAGACATAATAACTTTTTAATCAAAGATTATTTTAGATATGCTAGCAGTACATAAAACTTGTAAAAATTCTCAGCCTTAAGGATTTAACGTGACTGCTGTCAATAGTAACCGATTGCTGGCTGCTAGATAAGTAAATCAAGTTTAACCTAAAGCTCAACCTAGTCTGTTGTTGCAAGGAAGCAGATAAATAGGAAACTGTCTTTCACTTTTTAAGCGAATGCCTAGCCTTGGAAAGTATAAGACCTAGATTTTACATTTTTTTTTTAAGATGGATCTAGTACACAAAACAATATTCAAAATCTAACGAGTTTTATAGTCCAGTCAAAACGGAATTACATATATTCTACTTGAGAGTTTACGTGATTTGTGAATTGCTATTAAAACCCAACTTCTAGTAAACCATTCGAATAGTAATCACTTTTAGCAAGAGCTAATTGTCCACGTAAACCTAGTCCTAACTCTACAGTTTGTAATTTTGTCTTGAATTCTAGTACATATATATACTAATAGAACCTAGACCGTTGAAATTGGTTATGATAGATCTATTATTTCACTTTGACGCCGTACAAATGTACTCCCCTGAACGAGAAGTTAAATATATAAATTGTTTATAAGCGCATAAGTTTATGAAATTTTATAATTGTAATCAGTTCATTATAATCCCAAGCCCTATATAAATATCTTCTCAAACTAATATAGCAGTAGTAAAATATTTTGTTGAAATGATTATTTCAATACAAGAACGAAATCTTTTGAAAATGATCATGATAGATCGCTTATTTCGCCAGGATTTCTAATATTAAATTTCTTTAGTATGTGTGTAATATAATTAAATTTACGGTGTGCATAATGCTGAACATTTTCTGGGTCTAGATTAAGTTTTAATACAAAATCCATTTCAAATTCTATAAGTAATATAAATTCAACTTCAAACATTTGACTTATTCCTAAACTTCATATGTACATATGTATGTTTATATTTTCTTAAATCTTATAAACTTTTAACCTATCTATAATCCAATATTTTGTACAGTCATGTGGTATAAAGTAAAAAAATCTAAAAAAAAAATATATATAACAAATCTACAATGTTCTTGTGGTAGTATTAAATTGACCACAACAAAACAATAGTAGGTCTTTAGAAGATAAAAAAGAAAACAAAAACAATTCTGTATTTTTTTCATGTGATTGTTTTGTTCTGGGTAAGATTGAAACTAGCATCACACATACACAAACAAGGTTTTATTATGCTCGACTACATGAAAAATCAAACATTCCCAAGTGACAGTAAACGGCGCTTATAGTTTGCAAATGTAGCTTTTATATATTTGCTTCCGCATTAGATTAAAAACATTACAAAAATGTAATAAAATGCGTTAATCATTTTATTATTTATTTATAACTTTAGAAATTTCATCCCAGAAGTAAAATGTTTACATTTTCCCCTTTTCTTTACTCTTTTTGCCGATAACTACTATTTATATTCTGCTAGTTTTCTATGCATTGAGAAAAACAATAAGTAGAACATAAACCAACACTGAAACCAAGCGTTAAATTATCTTGTTATCATACTTAAGTATCTAACTACTTTACCGGGGAACTGTGTCCGTTTTATTGAAATGATTATGATTTTGTTGATGTTCGAAAGAGTGACATTTTGTTGTCTTGGAAAGGGAAAAAAATAATAAAGTAAATCTAACATATATTAAAAAATAGTATTAAAATAAATTGAAATAAAAGAATCATGGTTTTAAAGTTTTAGTAAAGATTTTAATTTTAATTAAAATAGTTGATTTAAACATTAATATAATATTTTCTATATAATGAACTGTTGTTTTTTCTTAAAGCTTTCTTAAAATTTCTACTGTATTTTATAAAAATTTTATAATTTTCAATATATTTTTGTTACAGCTGTGACCAATTTGAAACGCTTAGCACACTATAAACCTAACGAACTCTAACGTATAAGTGCTTTTAAATATAAATTATACGCCCTATTAAATTTAACAATTTTCTGGATAAAAGCTTGAATAGAAATAATTATATATTTTTTATTTTCTATTAGTAAAAATGACCTTGAGAAGAAGTAGGTTATTTATTAGGTCTTTTAGGTCGGAGTTAAAAATGGTGTTGAATTTAAAATCGGTTGGGTCACTATTCGGTAATAACGCTAGGAGGGGGTCGCGAAGAACTCAACTAGGGCTGAACTACAACTGTATTAGAACTGAACTAGAACTG
>JACGTJ010013100.1:0-10371 GCA_014858695.1 Chrysomya rufifacies | reverse complement strand
ACTAGAACTAAACTAGAACTGAACTAGAATTTAAACTAGAACTGAATTAGAACTAAAATCCTATTGAAATTTCAAAAATTGGTCGTGGAGTCAGAACTTATGAGAATCCCTGAGTTGGAGAATGTGTTTTCATTACAACTTACATAGTTTATTTGTGTGTATGTTTAGGTTTTTTCTTTAAAATTTAAAGCAAAAAGTTTAATTGAACATATTTTAAAGGTTTCCTTTTGTATATTTGTCGTGTTGTGTTTTCTGCAAATATTGTTGCTTTTTTTTGTTTTGTTGTTTTTTCTTGTAATACTGCCAACTTGGCTTGTCAACATTTTTTATACATTTTAATTTACAATTTATTTTTCTTTTTTTACTTTTTTTTTATTATATTTTGAATTTATTTCGTTAGTTTTTGAGATAATAATTCATTTTTAAGAGCTAGTTGTTGATTAATTTGAAATAAACAATATAAAAACAGTCTAAATTTCAAATTAAAGCAATAAAAAATAGAATTAAAAGACAAGTATTAAAAATAAAAAATAGTTTATATTATGGTCTAGTAGAGATGCTGAAATTTAAGTTTTGTTTAAAAAAACGTGGTTATTTGATATAGAATAAAAAAAAATAGGAAAATGTTTTGTAATTTAACAGAAATAAAACTTGTTTGCTTAAGATTTTTATTAAAAAAATAATAATAAACAGGAAATGCAGTTTCGAATTTGAAATAACAGAAATCAAGGTATATTCAAGAAATTTCCTAAGAAATGTTAACAATTTCAGGGAAATTTCAAAAAACTAAGACAATTTTGTTATAACAAACTTAAGAAATAATGTTTCGTTAAGTTTTTTATTTGTCTTAAATACGAAAACTAAAGGAAAATTAAATATTTTAAATAATTTTTTTTGTCAAATAATTTAAAGTTTCGTTAAGTTATTTATTTCTTATGTTTAATGATTTTCCTTTAAAAATATATTAAATTTATTTTTCAAAAGTTTTTAGTTTAGAAAATAAAGTTTCGTTAAGCTTTTTTATATTTCCAAAAATTCAAAAATTTGTTTTAGTCCTAAAGTTTATTATATTTCTTTTATGAATTTATACATTTTTTTCTTATAATCTTTTAAATAGTGAAAATAAAGTTTCGTTAAGTTTTTTTTAAATTTCCAAAAATATTGAAATTTATATGGATTTTTTTTACTTAGTTGCTTATGTGTATGTTTACAATTTCAAAGTTGCTTTCGAGATGTTAGTTTCCAAAATAAAGTTTCGTTAAGTTTATTTAACGCTGAAAAATTATCAAAATTATTGTGATATTTGCTATAATTTTCAAGTTATTTGTAAATATGTAAAACATTTTTTAATAGAATATATAGTTTGGGAAATACAGTTTCGTTAAGTTTTTTAAATGTTCAAAAAATTTTGAAATTTATATAGATTTTTTTACTTAGTTGCTTATGTGTATGTTTACAATTTCAATATTGCTTTCGAGTTGTTAGTTTCCAAAATAAAGTTTCGTTAAGTTTATTTAACGCATAAAAATTATCAAAATTATTGTGATGTTTGCTATAATTTAAGAGTTATTTGTAAATATGTAAAAAATTTGTTAATATAATTTATGGTTTGGGAAATAAAGTTTCGTTAAGTTTTTAATTGCATTAAAAATTTAAATTTTTCTCAAAATTTCTTAAAACAAAACACAAATTAATTCTTAAAATAAAACACAAATCTACAATATCATTTTTATTAATTTTATTTAATTAACTTTATAAAATTATCATTTATTTCTTAACATATTTAGGACTGTTTTAACACTGTTTACTTTATTTTCTTTTTAAAGCCTAAAAGTAGGCTTTAACATTTTAAATTTGTTTTAAGTTTTTATGTATTTTCAAAAGTTTCACTTTAATATTTTTATTCTTACAATTTCTCAGTTTAATATTCTTATTCTTTAGACTTTTTTCAGTTTTTCCCTTCTTTTTGTTATTAAACGTCGAAAAAAAGTTAAAACTTAAAACAAAATTTACATATTTTCCCATAATTATTGCTTAACAGTGAGAAAAACTTATTGACTCTTTCCCTGTAGCATTTAATTATATACATGTTGTTAAGAAAAGACGAAAAAAACTTAAAGAATTCTTGAACTTATTTTTGTTTTTTGCTTTGTATTTCTTTAGTTTGTTAGTGCTTTTTTAAATGAAGTTTCCCACTTTTTTTAAGTTAAAATGATGAGAAAATGCATTCAAGTGTGTTGAATATGAAAGAAAGAAAAAAAAAAATGGAAAAACTAAAGACCTTAAACCCTCTCTCTTTGCTCTTTAACAAAGTTTTTTATTTTTGTTGCTGTTCAGGCTGCAGACTGCAGTTGTTTTTTTGGCTAACAAAAAAAATGTGCAAGAATTTGTAAGTAATATGCTCCAAATGCAAAACTGTAAGAAGGGCAAAGTGGAAGCTAGATTTTAGTCGACTATTTTGCCAAAAGTTGTAAGAAATATTAAGAATTTTAATGAAAATGTGTATACCCTTCATTTATAGTGAAAGGGTAGATACATATAAGTTTGTCATTCCGTTTGTAATTTCAAAATTTTTGATCTGAGATCCCATAAAATATATATATTCTGAATCGTGGGTTCAAAAAAAGTCTAAATATGCATGTCCGTCCGTCCGTTCGTCGGTTGGTATGTTGTTTGTGAAGGCCCCCGACTATAAAGCTATACAATATGTATATCAAATCAAAAGGGACCTTAGAGTCGCGAGAATTTTGCACAAACAAACACACCACATAACAATAAACCTTTGTTTTGGATTTGTGAAGCCACTATAAAATATAGAAACTTCATTGTTTCACCGAAAATTTTATTCATTTTTGGAGAATTTTTCGGATCAAAATTTTACCGGATTCGACCATCTGGTACGGGAAATGGAATAGACTATTTTTGGAGGATTTGTTAGTATTAGCCAACTTAAGTGAAGGGTATATAGTATTCGGCATAGCCGAATATAGCTTTCTTAGTGGTTATCATTTTGAAAAGAAAGTTGTAAGAAAATTATCAAAAATAATATTCAGAAATAACATTTATAGATAGATTAGAGATTTCTAATTCATTACTAGCATTATTCCCTCAAAAGAATCTGGACACTACGTCTCTGTTTTCATATTGCAAATGTGTGTATGTAATAAATTTCTAACGCCTTATGTTTTTTTTTTTCACACCAAAAATCCTCTTGTATAGAAATAAATTGAGACATTGGCTTTTTTTTTCAATCTAACACACTTGAAATGAAAATGTTGCTGATATTTCAATTGTCTCTGCTGGTGGTGTTCAACAAGATGAAAAACATGATAAGACTTGTCCATATTTTATAACTACAACACTTACACAACACTAGATTATTAATAGTTTTTGAGTAATTGTTTTAAACGAATTTTCAAATTTTTCATTTGCTTTTATGTAAATTTCAAAATTCTACAATGTTGTTATTTTTTTCTTTATTAATTTAGGAATTTTTTTGGTGAATTAAAATAAAATATAATTACAACTAACAAATAAACTAAAAGAATTATTTAAATGTTTTTTATTGATAAAACTTTGAGAAAGTTAGTTTCTGGTCTAAACACCAAAAAAAAAAAACCTTAAAAAACAAGAAATGTTATCATTTCTTTACTCGCCAAAAGAAGCCAAATAACCTTCAAACATGAAAATTATTTTATTATTTTAAATAAATCGTTAAAAACAACTAAAAATATAAAACAAAATAAACTAAACTGAAAAATTATAACAAATAACTGAGAAAAACAACAAGTATAATAAATTGTAACTAACTAAAAAACACAAAAACAAAAATACTAAAATGAAAGACTACAAACTAATTTAGTCAAACAAACATTGAATTTCAAAATCTATTTAGACAACTGCTAACTCAAATGCATTCTCACATGTGCTGGCAAAGTTTCTTTACTCATTTGAACGGCTTAAAATGAATGTATGATTTTAGTTGTTTCTACCATTCCAAAAGATATACAGTGGAAAGAAATTTTTATGTAATAGCTAAAATAGAATTCACAGACTATTAACTGTTTCCTAAATCCTAGAAACGATGGCTGAGGAACTATCCATGGCTGGGGTGTCTGATTTGGAGCAAATGGCTTGCTATGTAAATGTGTTATAACAATCCTGTCTGGAGTTGCTGCCAACAGAACTAGCACGAGAATGGGATGTGGTCATCTTAAACAAACACCGATTAAATAAACCGATACAATGACGAAACAAATTGATTCTATGTTGACGACTTTTAGCAAAAACACCGAACAAGAATAGGACGATGTGAACAACTGAGCCGTGAGTTTCTTAAATACGTTCTAAGCTTTCATGGCCTAAGTGAGTTGCTTCTATTTCACACCGAATGGAGATGAAATAGAAGCTTCTCAGGATGACCTCACGATGTTGTATTTTTATGTAATTTTCCAAAATCCTAGAATCGATGGCGAAATTATCCATGGAGCTGGTGTCTGATTTAGAGAAAACGATTAATGAAACCGAAACAATTACGAAACAAACTGATTCTATGTTTTAGCATAAAATACCGAATAAGAACATGGAATGTTAGAACGCTGTAGGAATGTTCACGACTTGAACAACTAAGCCGTGAGTTTCTTAAATACGCTCTAAGCTTTCATGGCCTAAGTGATTAGCTTCTATTTCACACCGAATCGGGTGAAATAGAAGCTACTGAGGATGACCTTACTATGTTGAATTCAGATAAGCCCCATGAACAGCCTAGATCTAGTGGAGATGGGTTTTAGCAGTCACGTAAAGCCAGAGGCGCGTTAATTGATTGAAAACCTCTATCCGGCAGAGTTTTCATGACGAGAATCCGTCCACGGACAAATAATATAAAATGTATTCGTCGAAGCATTCGCTGAAGAGTGGTGTGCAATTCTTTCTATAGAGAGATGTGCAATTCTTTCTATAAAGAGATATGCAATTCGGCTTTGTTTGGTAAGAATTTTACAATAAAGAGTCCATCTATGGAAAAATAGGAAGGCAAGGGTTTAAACTATCTCAGTTTTTAAATGGGAATGATCTTAACATTTCTGTACCTTCAGTTTGTCAAATACACAGTTTTTAGGCGGAAGTTAATACAAACAATGTGGAATGTTCAATCCAAAATTGGGATAAACAGATCATCTTTAGACGAAGGTGATAAAATCCTGAACCCAGATCATAACATTATGTACCAAGTGGTCTGTTATCGATTACTAGGTATTATGTTTTTGCCTTATTCATCACAAAGAAGAATTTAGACCATGTTTTCATAGAATAAGAGGTCGATAAGGTTTCCTGAAGATCTCATATATGATGCCGATTTAAAATCTATCAGTGGTACTATAAATTTTCTTCGCCTATCAGGAACAAAATATTAAATCATATCAATAGGATCAACTCTACTACCAAACGATAAAAGGCTTCCGTTATCAACCGAATCAAATATGGCAAATTGCAAAGAGAAGGTATGTTTTAAAACATTTAAGAATCAACTCTTCCCTTACCAAAATTTCAACATATTTTGCCAACATATTCATTAGAATTTATCCCACCGTTTCACATAAAATTTGTGCATCCACCAAATAAAAAAAGAAACAAAATTTCACAAAAAGAAAATCATACAAAGAGATACGATTAGTTAGTCAAACATGTGATACCACCGTCATAATGTCTAGGCACGTTTATGGGCATAACTTTAGTTCTTATCCTTTTTTCTTATTTTTCCCCCCAAACGAAAAAGGAATAAGAAGAAGCTCTTCTTTTTTTTTCGGTGTTCTTTTTTATATAATTTATTTTATTAGCTGGCAAAGTGCATAATGGCTTATATGACGCCCATTCACATTCAACATTCAAGTGAATGTGAAAATGTTACAACTATTTGATATTACCTTTAGTCATGGATACTATATGAAGAGAAAACAAGGCGAAGAAACAAGCTACACTATCTATAAACTGGGAAAACTTTATTGGTAAGTTAAAACAAGAGAAAACAAAACTGAAAAACTTAACAATGTTAAACAAATTTGTTTAATTTCTTTTATTTTGATTTTATTAAAACTTCCCTCACCTCGTTGACTAATATTTCCTCAACAAGCGATTTCACTATCTAGTTATGCTACAAGAAGTCATAAGGGGTTGTACTTTTGAAAATTTGCTAAAAGCTCAATGATTTAATAAAGTTGTAAAATAAAAAAGATTTATTAGGAATTTTGAACAGCCCAGTCCAATTCGTGGAGACGGTAATATAAGCAAAATATTAGAAGATATAATGCTAGATCTGAAAATTCTTAGGAATTTACGTAGGCATCTGTCGACAAACATTTGCAAGGCATTGCCGTCACGTGGGCGAATATTTCAACTCTCACAACCTTATAGTTATACGAATTTTACGCTGGAATTCTCAATTTTAAGTTTAACTATCCGCGGGGGAGTCAACAAATAAGGTCACTATTCTTGATTTAATCGATTGCTTCAACTCTACACCAACAAGAAGAGATCATGATTATGCTCAGTACATAAACAACACTCAAAGTGAGAAGTCTTGCTGTTTATAATTTAAAATTTAATTTTTAAGTGAAGCTTGTTTTTTTTCTAATTAGAGCACTCCTACAAGGGCATCCATTCTCAATGTGTGCCCAATGCATCTCGACTTTCTCTAACGGATTTCTGTACCTATTGGGATCTGGTTAGTAGTTGACCATTATCTGTCGGTAGATATAATTCTAGATCTAAAAATTCTTAGGATTTTATGCAGTCATCTGTTGACAAACACCTGCAAGGCATTGTCGTCACTTGGGCGAAGATTACAACTCTCACGACCATATAGTTATACGAATTTTACGCAGGAATTCTCAATTTGAAGTTTATCTTTCGAGTTGTTGATCTTCAGATACCGCGGAGCCGATGTCTAAATAATCGACAAATATGATCACTATATATGCACTTCTTCAAGGAGCGATTTCGTCATCAAAAATATGCACTCTAAGCCATCATTCTGGAAGTATTAGATTAGTGATCTACATCACTTTCTTCCGATTAACTTATGTTATGTGATAAGAAGACAGTATCATATGCAACTGTTCTTAAGCAAAAGATGTTGAAATTTCGATAGAAATTGTTGGCAGGAATCTTGACAATGAACTAATATCCCTAAAAATACTAAGTGTCTTAACAATCTTCTGTAGGGTATTTGCAAATTTAAACTAATAAAAAAATATTACCACCTTCTTTGAAAAGTTTCAAACGTCCAAAGAGAACTGTAAATCAGTGAAATGCAAAGCAAATTATAAAAGAAAAGCAAAAAAATTCACACAATGAAAAAAGAAATACAATTTTGTTGGATCCTGGTACCAGGTAACACAGTTGTCAGTTAATTAGAAATCACAAAGCTTAATTTGTACATGATTTTCTTTGTTATTCAGCACTTTTTACGTAGATTCTTTTGTTGTTTTTCTTCTTTTACTTACAAAAGAATTTATAAAGGTTTTTTTCTCTTTTTGATGCCATTCCATTCTTCATTAAGTTTTTGTTATTTTTTCCGTCTTTCTACAAGTTGTGTGAAAATAAAAAAAAATATTCTTGGACAAACACGTAACACTTATTTGCTATATATATTATTTTTATGAGGTCGTGAGAATTTGTTGGTTTGATTTTCTTCTTTTTTTATAAAAATTTGTATTTATTTAAGTTTATTTTTTGTTTTGAAGCTAAATCAATTAACCCATTTTGTAAAAAATTTAAAAAGATTACAGAGTTGAAAGTTTCACTTCTATTTTGTTTTAATATTGGAGAAGATTGACTTGACAGAAGAAGGTTTATCATTTAGTTTTAAGTTCATTTTATGATGAACCCATAAATTTTATAAATAAAATTTTCTTTTCATGAGAATTAGATTCAAATCCTTTTAAAAATCTACGAGAATTATAATCGGAAAGCTTAAAGCTTTTCTGACTTTGTCTTGATGAAACATAAGTTTTACTTTACTGTCTATTAAATTTAAGAATTCAAGATAAAATCGGTATAAATACATCAAAAAATCTAAGTTATTAGTTATCACAAATAAGATCAAGTAAAAATAATCTTTTGAGGGTCTTTGAGAGTTGAAATTTAACTAATGTTAGTCAACATTGTTTGAGTATGAGGGAATTAGTTGCAAATTTATTCCAACAAAGATCGGGCTTAATGCAATATTTTCATTTCCAACTCATTTTCCTATTCATCTGGCCAAATTTGCAAAAATTTCGTGGCATCGCCCCCCTGCGACAGTTTTTTATTAAGCGGTAGAGACCAAAATACATTCACTTCAATTGAAGTTCAGCACCAAGTTACGTTCTCTTTGTGGTATTCTAAGTCCTTGGAAGCTTCTTCATATTTCATATTATAAACGATCCAATTCTCGACCTACAATTTAAGTATACTCTTCTTTGCGTCCATTCTAGCTTGTTAAATTTTTTTTAATTTAATTAACAACAATTAAAATTTCAAACGGCGTGCAATCAATGTTTCGATTCAATATAAGTTTAACCTTTAGACGTATTGGAACAATTTACCACGATGGTCATTGATAAGCTAAGCTAACAGTGGAGCAATCAAGGTTTTTATTCTTTATATTAGAACATTGAGTCCAGGCAAATATTCCAATCGTTTAGTATACAGAATACCACATTCTTCACAATACTATTGGAACTCGGTCGATGTTCACGAGCACAATACATGTTTCATTCTTCACAATACTATTGGAACTCGGCCAATGTTCAGGAGCACAAAAAATTTTCACAATGTCGTCGACTTTGTTGGATTTATATGACCCCTTCGTTCCTATAAGGAGCATAGGGTCTCAACAAATATATTCCATTCCGGTCTGTTCAGAGCGATTTTTTTTAATTTTAACCCCAGCTTCTACCAGATTTTTTGTCTTCTTTTCTTAGCTGTCTATTTCACTTTCACTATTTACATTTCCTTCCGTTCATAACGTAACATAAAACACATTGAGCATATGTTGCTTTGTTTTATCATTCACATTCTGCATGTAATAATCACGGAATATCAAATCTTTTAAATTGTGAATCTCTTCGCTCTCATACAGCGAAGATACACACTTTCCTTTATGAAAATTGCATTCACATGATGCTGAACGTTGAAATGTACAAACCATCACAAACTGATATGAAACTATGAGTGATGAACGACGTCTATTTTTTACTTGACTCCATAACTGAAATATGCGAAAAGCTAAAATTGATTTTTCAGATTTAACGTTAAAATCTTATTGCATATTGAAGTGGATCTAATTGGAAGTAATTAAGAATGTTGTTTCTAATAATATCAACTGATTCCACACTAGTGATATTTGCTAGGATCCAAATTTTCCTAGTTTTTAATCGATTATACTCTTACAATATTTAACTAATAGGGACGAAGACTTCAAGATAAGAGTTGAAGGAGGAATATCTTGCAAATAATCGGTCCCACTTTACTTAGTTTCAGAACTGAGTTTAATTTTTAATTAATCACTTATATTCACTTCTTAATTTTTTCTGTACACATAACTTAAATAACATTCATACGATTTAAATTTCCTTCAAAAAATCTAGAAAATAATCAAAAAGATAACACATTTTCTATTCACCCCCCGGGGAATATTTGCTACTTAAATACAAAAGTAGCAAAATAAATTCATTCATACCATCACACAATCACTTTTAGTCTATGCATTATTGGTGCTATGCATACTAAAATAATTTACAAAAAAAGCAAAACAGGATACAACAAACATTCAATTGAAAATCATCGATAAATGAAGAAGTTATCGTGTACCCATTTGGGGTCTATACGTTTCAACACTTATAAGTCAAGTGTAAAATGCTACATGCATTTTCCCACAAACAGAAGATAAGAAAATATTTTTTTGAAAACAATTTAGTTCATATACAAAATAACAAAATTTATTAAAGTACAAGTAAACAAATAGCCGAAGGATATACAAAAAATGTTTATGTACATTCATCTCAAGCAGCGTTGCACAGTTTGCAAAATCCCTTAACCCAGTAGTTCCATGTTTTCAAATTTTGCTCAAACAACGTTGAAACATCTCTAGTCCCAGTAGTTTCATGTTTTCAAATTTTGCTCAAACAACGTTGAAACACTAGTACATTACAAATTTCTTTGTGTGAAGTCATTTAAATGTAGATATCTAACCAATAAGCTTTTAGCAATATAAAAAATTATTTGTTATCCTTGTTTATGCAACACTGTGCTAAAGTATAAAACAGGTGTTCTTACAATATTTGAATTAACTAGTATAAAACAGGTGTTCTTACAATATTTGAATTAACTAGT
>JACGTJ010013092.1:0-15506 GCA_014858695.1 Chrysomya rufifacies | reverse complement strand
ATGGAATTTCGTTGTTACATCATAACATGAATACCACAATTGTAAGCACAAATGGATAAATTGGCGTAGCCCGCCCACATTATGCCCACATCACCATTTATTTTATTTAAACTCTTTTTGATGGTGGGTATCAAAGATTCGAAGATTCAAGTCGAATATAATCTTACATGTTTAAAGGCTGTTAAAGTCGGTATAGAAAGTAGTATATATCAAAGTATATATTGTTTAATGGTTGTTGGCAATTTTGTAACGATTTTACAATTAAAATTTCTTACAAAAAACCTAAAATTTTGTTCCTTTTGCAATTTTGTATTAATCCTTAAACACTATTCTTTAAATTCATAATAAAATAAAACGTTACCAATAAATTTTCTTTTACACTAACGTACAAACTCACGCGACTTTTTAACGAACAAAACACACTACTTAATACAACACTATTTAACATAGAACAACAAACAACAAACAAACAAACGTAATGAAATATTTTTTTATAAAATTAATAAGAAACAAAAAAAGTAATAACCGTTTAAGATCTTTTATCCACAGAAATTTTAATAATAAAATAAAAACAAATAATAACTTAAATTGTTTAAGTAATAAGCGACGAGTACATCATAAACAATTTTAAAGGGAAAATTTAAAAAAATTAAAAATAATTTGAAATTTAATAAAATTTGTATTCATTTCATTTCAATTGAAATTAAAAATATTCTAAAATTTTCCCTTTAAAGTTGTTTTATATAAAAATTACAATTATCATGTGTATGATTTTCTTATGCAGTGTGTTGTTGGTATGAAATATGAGGAGTGATAATAATTATGATATTGATGATGATTACAAGGAGTGATACTAATGATGAGTGTGAAAAGAATTAAGAGAAAAAAACAAAATTGTGTGCATGTCTTCTTTTGAAAATTCTATATTTACAGTTTATAGATAAGCCACTCTACTACTACACTTAATTAATTAATTAATTTACCTACTACCTACTTAATATACCATAAAAATGTCGAAAGAGAAATAATTCAAGCTGCTAAATATGGACATCGATTATAAAAACAAAAGCAGTTATCCTGTCTGAATGTAAGTTGTTGCCTTTAAAAACTTGTCATTTATATTCAAAATGAAAAATTTTAGCTATGTTTTAGTACTTTAGTTGGTGTTTACTTTTTTTCTACAAAATTTAACAGTACTAAAACAAAGCTAAACTTAATTTTAAATATTTTGTAACTCGTTTTTACATTTAACTCTTTTGGTGTTTTGGTACATTTCTGCCTGCAAAATATCTCGATACTACCACCACTCATTTGGTACGGTTTTTGAAGTTTTGTTCTACTTCAATGGTTATCTCCTCCACTATAACCAATATAATTCAAATTTAAATTCTATTAGTTCTATTATGAATTCCGTTCTATCTCCATTTATGTTTTAAATAAATTTTAGTTTATTTTTAATTCGTTTACAGCTCTAAAGCCAAAATGGTACAATTTCTTTCAAAAAGTACATTTTGTGGTTGATACAAAATAAAAGGGGTCCATTTGATATTCTTATTTTGAACATATTTCATAAACAGATCGGATATTAGCCTTTATTTTATTTATTTTTTTTTTTTTTTGATATTTTAGAACGCCAAGTGAATCGATGATGAAATTGGAATTCGATTTATTCTCTTTTCCATTGATACATTCACAATCTGTTTGTTAACCGGTTTGAAAGAATCATGTTGTTGAGAACGTTCGTATATATTAGGAAGAATTTTTTGTTATATAGAAACTATCTCCTTCGAGCAGATAACCTAGCAGTGAAGACTGAAGAAATTGTTGGTTTTAATCTTAAGCTTTAAGCTTCAACAAATTTGATATTTTAGAACGCCAAGTGTATCGCAAACATCCAGATGATGATCATGAAAAAAAAATTGGACTTTGAAATTCGAGTTATTCTCTCCTCCATTGATAAATGTATCAATCACAATCTGTTTATTAGTCGGTTTGAGAACGTTGGTTTATATTGGGAAGAATTTGTTGTTACTTTAGTAACACTCTCCTTCGAACAGATAACTTAGCAGTGGATAAAACTGTATAATTCGTAAAAGGAACTTGCCTGAATGAAAGTCCTTAAATTTACAATATTGCGGCATATTTTCTGATTTAGAGAACGTCATTTGTTGTTATTTCATTTTACAACTTTTGACACAATTGATGGACGTCTAAGGGGATAACGTCTTGAATGTCTGATCAAAGTCAACGGACCCACTTTCAAATCATATCTGGTGACTAATACATTATTTTGCTTGACTTGACAGGATCTTTATGTTCTTGTGAAAATAATCTTAACATAATTGCAATTGGATGCAATTATTTTGGTCGGTTTGTAATCTTCGACATTTTGTATTACCGCAGAATGAATTACAGCTCTTAGACTGAATTACAGTTCTTAGACTTTCGATTACTAACTTCGTCTAACCAGAGAAAATTTATCTTTAGACCTGAATGTCTTTTGGTTTAGATTAATTAATCATGACATCAATAATGAATTTCTCACAAATCTTTCTGAGGCACGTTAAAAAATAGGTCGCGAAATATTTTGTTTTATTGGTCTTTTTTAAAATAATATAATTGGTCTATTTGTAACAAATTGATCGTATAACATTTATAGAAATTAGTTTATGTTTTCCAAGTTTTTAACTTTTTCATTTTGGACTGGTTAGACCAAAAATTTAACTTAGAATTTAACTATTTGAAAATCAATTATCTACGAGTTACAAAATATTTAAAATTTTCTTATTTATATGTGAAAAAAAAAATTTACAAAATTTTTTCTTTTAATAAAAACTACTAAATAAATCTTTTTACATTTTTACAGGTGTCTGAAAGTATGTTGTAAATCATTTTTCATTAATAAATATGAATGTGTGACGGATGATGATAATGTTGATGATGATGATGATGATTTTAATGAATTTTCTATAAAACTTATATATTTAATATAAAAACTCTATTATTTTTATGTTTCTTTCTCTTGAGAATGAATGAAGACTCTTGTATGATGATAATGATAATTCTGATAAGTATGAAAAGGTGTTTGTGGTTTCATTCATACACATATATACATATAAGTATAAAAACAAAAAATCTTTAAAAACATAAAAATGATGTACCTATAAAACACTTATTCAAAACTAAACATTAATACAAAGAAGAGAAAGAGAGAGCGAAAAAAGAGAGTGTGAGATTGTGCGAAATTTATAGTTATACATTTTTTTTTAAATTTAAGTATAAATGAAAATGATAAAGATGATATGAAATCATAAGTGCGGGTGCTGATCATTCCATGTGTGTAGTATTAAAAAATATATAACTAAATTTTAAAAGTATGCTTAGTTTATGAATCTTTAAAGGACTAAATAATAAAGTATGATTTTTGTAAATTGTCTTATAATAATATTAGTATATAACTTTAGTTAGTATGAATCTAAATTAGTATGTATGTGTATTAGATTGAACAAAAAATTTCAACAACTTTCGAAATGTGAAAAAAAAATCTTGAAGTTCTTTTCATATAACCAAAAGTTACATTTTTATTCTTTTTTTTCAAAAATTACGATAAATTGCCTCGGTTTGAGATTTGAAAAAAATGAAATTTTAAACAAATTTCACGATAATTTGAGTTAATTATTTTCTATAAAATGTTGATTGAATTAAATATCTTCTAAATTGTGGTAACACCAAAATATCGCTTATTACAATCTAAAAATAAATCACTTCAAATTCGAATATTATCGGTCGCAAATAATTCGATCTTAAAAGAATATTAAATTTAGTGAATTTTAGCATGTTTAAAGAAATTTTTAAGCATTTTTCTTAAAAATCTTTGAAATCTTCGAAATCTTTGATATCAGGTTTCTTTTGGCTTAAGCCTTAAAATGTGAAAAGATTTTAGTGTTTACCGAAAGATTTTCAAAATATTTAACAATTTCATTTAATAAAACTGAAAAATTGAATAGAAAATTTCTTAATTTCAGTTTATTTCTTCGAAAGTTGTGTTAAAAATTTTTTTTGAAACTAATCTAATGTGTATGCATTAAAAGTGTATGTGTATGTATGTGTTTGTATGTATGTATGTTAAACATGACAACAGACATTACAAAAACAAATACAATAAATACGAAAGACTTGATTAACATAAAACCAAAACGGACCAAATGTAATGGTTAAAAACTTGACATTTAAATGACTGAAACTAAATTTATTATATAACAAAATCAACAATAGCAACGAATTAACAAACCCTAACATAATTAAGAGGACAAAACTAACAACAAAAAGAAATTATTTACAAATTTCATTAATTGCATTTTGACAAAGAACAAACTACAATGTCTTTAACAAAAAAAAAAAAAAAAAAAAAATCATCTAATCTTAACGAGACTTTAAATATTTCAGAATTCTAACAAAACCACTTTATAAGTTAACAAACATTTGACAGTTCTTAAGTTCGTTTATATTACGCGTATGTTTTGTGTTGGTATTTTACTTGATTTCTTGCTTTCAATTTACAATTCATCACTTTACTTTTATTTTTTTTCTAACATAGTTTATTTATGTATGACTCTGTGTGAGTGATTGTCCTTAGAATACTAACTATCATAATTAATTATTATAATTATTAATAAATAAATAAATAAAAAGACACAGTTTTCTTCTAAACTAAACTTAAATTCATTTGTTATCTCTTAACACTTTCCATACTAACTTGCATTATCTAATAACTTCCTTACTCTCCTATCACATATCTAACTCTAAAAGTAGTTTATATTGAAATTAGTAGTAGTAACATTAAAATTGTTTCTTTTATAAATAAAAACAAAAATAAAATAAATTTTGTTTTCTGTACTCTTTAAAATATAGTTTTCTAAGATATGAAATTAACTTAAAAATATTATAAAACTTTTTATTTTTTATTAAATTTAAGATAAAAAGAAATATATATTGTAATTTGTATGACTGATAGTTTGTACGTTTAAAACTTTATGTGTGTGAAAATAAAAATTCTTATTGTTTTCTTTCGACGCAAAAAAATGTGTTTAATTTTGGTTAGAAATCTCATTATCCTTAATATAAAGATTTTGGGAATTACAACGATTATATGTTCTGATGACAATTAGACAATTACATCCATCTACCTTGACGTCTCGAATCCAATTCGTCTTAAGATTGTCAGCTCATCAGCCCCTGGAAGATTTTGCTTTTATAAAGAACTATCACAGGCAGTAAAGCTGTCGGAACAACAATTTATACATTGTTCTCTTGACAATTGCATTTTGCTCCGGAACAACATAAACTCATATTCAATTGCACAAGCATCTAACAATCTATCATCAAGTATTGGTTTTTTTTGTGACTTTCACTGCATTGTTAGCAAACGTTAGAAGGCGCCACTCTCATCTTTCCTACAAATTTTACTAACTTCTTTGGAAACGTGTGGGCAATTATATGTTAATGGCGATGTTGCGGGTGTCTGATTTTGAGCAAGGGATTCGCTATATAAACGTGTAATGACAATTCTGTCTGAAGATGCTGTCAGCTACCCTTCTATAATCCACTGATCATCTTAAAGAATTGCCGATTAATAAAACCGAAACAAATATCTTCTTGAGGCCCTATACTTATAGAATCCTTATAGAATTGAGAGGAATAAGTACTCGCATTAGTCCTCTGTCTAAGAATAAGTAGGATGCTGTGCTATCTCTATTCACAGTACAGGTGAGAATATAAATATCCCAACACAAAGAGGTCTGTTTATCAAACAAAACTTATTAGTCTTATGATATTTAGTGGAACTATAATAATCATAGAAAAAATTAATAATCATAGATTACATGCAAGTAAATAACAACTTTGTTGCATCCTCATCACAGGTGTCCAAGTTGAATCTAGAACTAATTTGTTCACTCACCACTTCATGTGGTATAATATATATATAAAACATATAAAGATTGCTCTTGCTTTTTATTTCATAGAAACATAAATTTTATATTGACAATTCCACCTGCTATTACCTTTAACCGATTTTCTTTTTTTTTTAGCTTACAATAGGAAACTATTGATGTTGAACAATCATTTGTCAAGTTTTATACTCCATAGGTAATCTCACATTTTGCTAAACTTATTATGTGTGTTGTTATTTTGAATTAATTGTTAACGGCAATCCGACATTTACATTACCGATCGAGTGTTTAATTATGCTAGAATAATAATTTTAGCCAAGATTTATAGAACCAGTTTTTGATCGGAATGAACTGGCGCTTTTGATGATCATGAAATTCGTTTACATTGTAATTTTTACTTCCAGTGACAGTAAAAATTGTCCAATTATTACTATTTAAAACCAACAAACCCTTTGGCATAATTTGTATATTATTAACAACTGGGTATCCATTTTATATATGACATACAACTATATACAAATACTCACCCTACAACAAGGTTCATTAAAAAAAATTCATAAAACTCTTTGAATTACTTTTGAGACATATGGAATGAACTACAGCTCATCTGCAACTAGGCAATCTCAAAAAATTATGGTGAAGTCAGATTTTGTGAGAATCCCTGCACTCAAGATATATTGGTATAGACAATATAAATGAATTAAATGCCAGGCCACCATTTCCGAAATGAAATCTCAAGTTATTAACTACATAATCATAAGTTTTCCTTTGAATTGTTGTAATAAGATAGTATTGAACATCTTCAAAGTTAAAAAAATTCAGATTATTTGAGAATCGTTATCCTGAAGATGCCTTACTATAGAATTCTAAGAATTATATCTGAGATCTAAGACAGTCCAAAGAAAACTTTAAATTTCCTTCTATTTTTTGGTAATTAAAGTAAATTGAACTTTTGCTCAAATCTACCGAAGTCTGACTCATCATCTCTACATGACAAAGTGTTTCCTTTCTTAACTTTTTTATGAGCCACATACACCAGTGAATGATAGACAAAAGGTGCTTAAGGTACTCGGCTAACATTCATAGCTGTCACTAAGTCTGAGCGCACTGTCACGTAAATTGATAAATTAATCAAAATCCAGTGATGAGAACATGAACTGAATTTTATGGTTACGGATAATAGAGCAAGATATTACTTTTCGTTTACTTCTTCAATAATTATCGAAGTATTGAAAAACTTGCAAAAGTTACAACAAAAAATCCAGTAGTTTCTGGCCAAATTTGCCTTTTTGGTTTATAGAATTTTGGATTTGGCTCGAAAACCTAGTTAAGTATTGAAAAACTTGTAAAAGTTACAACAAAAAATCCAGTAGTTTCTGGTCAAATTTGCCTTGTTGGTTTATAGAATTTTGGATCTGGCTCGAAAACCTAGTTAATAATACCTTAGGATATAAAGATTTGTCTGCTCTCCAACAATTTCTGTAAAATTTTGAAAATTGAAATGTAGAAGTTAGAATGATTTTGTTATTATTAGGTAATATGAAAAAATAAACATTTAAAAAAATATATAGAATAAAAACTTTTACAATTTACAAACACCGCCGGGTAAAATCAATATTTTGTCATTAATCAATTGCTTCAATTCAATTGGACTTAACTCCAAATCAGCTATAACACTAGCAATATCTTCTATGGCAACCTTTGAATTACTGGGACGGGTGCATAGTCTCCCTGGAGTGCGACTTAAACGTGGTGCTGGTTTTGGTGATATTATATTATCAGGTAATTTAACAAATGATTCCCTCTGCTTATTATGATCATGTTGCATAACATCTTGCCATTCTACAATAGGAAAAACACAAGCATCTATATTTTCAAATATCTTACACCATTCGGCTTGAGTTTTTTGCCGAAAGGCATTGGTAACAGCTAACTTAGCACTCTCTATTTCTTTGGCATCCAAAGAAAATTGTAAAAGTTTTGGTAGACCCAGACATTTTTTAAGATTTTCAAAAAACACCGGCTCCAAGGCTGCTACTGACATATATTTACCATCTTTTGTTTCATAGCTGTTGTAGTAAAATAAATTCTGTTTCCATCTTGTCAACATATTGGGTGACATATACTGATAACTGGATATGTAAGCAGTACCTTCAACCATAGAAGAATCTATAACTTGACCACAACCAGAACGTTGACGTTCTAGTAAAGCTAAACATATGCCAAAAGCACATACAAAACTACCACCAGCAAAACTGCTGAGAATGTTAGTTGGTGGTATTGGAATTTCTCCCTTTAGACGATTTAGCATGGATAATACACCAGAGATAGCCAGAAAATTAATATCATGACCAGCACGTGCTGCTAAACATCCAGTTTGTCCAAAACCTGTCAAACGGGCATAGATAAGACGAGGATTATCTTTACATAATATCTGGGGACCCAAGTTTAATTTTTCCATAACACCAGGGCGATAAGCTTCAATAATAACATCTTGTTTCTTACACAATTTGCGGGCTATATTTTGACCTTGTAAAGTTTTTAAATCGATGACTAATATACGTTTACCAAGATTAAAACAATTTAGTTCGTTTTGAGAAACCTATTTCAAAATAGGAATAATTTAATTAAAATTGCTTAAAATTTATCAAATAATGTTTAATACTAACTCTCTCTATAACCGTAACTTTTGCTCCAAAATCTGCCAATAGTTTACCACACAGAGGTGCTGAAGCTAAACCCTCAAATTCCAAAACATTTATACCCGTTAATGGCATTTTTCCTTTTGCGTTTTTATTGAGATACTGTTTGATTTTGAATTAATTGCGATGCTAAGAATTATAGATTTTAAAAAAATACATTCTATTCATTCATTGTCTTATTAATTGCATAAAGGTGGGAAATTTTTTTGTTAATAAACATTAGCAATATTTAATTAATATTACTTTAGTACTACAAGTGAGAGTAAGGGCATTATAAGTTTTAATTGATGTTGGTAACAATAAATTTGGATGGATTTTTATTTTAGCATGTGATTTCAAAACTCGAGATGTTAGAGATAATTTCGTAAATCGTAAACAAATTTTACTGGGAAGAATCTATAATTACTATGTAGTTTCAAAACGAATAGTTTGATTTTAGTGATATTTGAGTTTGGGTAATACAAAATGGGCAGGGATCCAACATGGGATACTTCTAGTGTAAAGTTAAATTTCTTAAAATTTAAATCACAGTATCTTCTAAACTAAGGTACAATGTTTGTTTGTAGTCTACGGCAGCCCTGCTTCCCGCTTCTCTTCGTTCTATAAGGTTCAAAATTTTGAATATTTTGATTTCATTAATGGGTAATTGTTAAAATGAGCAGTGGATTAGACTACAGCATCCGATTCTGGTGTCAGGGCACTTTCAGGTATGATTATTATAAGTCGTTTTTATTGCCAGCCGTTTGCTTTAAATCATACACCCTCTCCATGGATAGTTCCTCCGCCATTGATTCTACATATCTCCACCGTTGATTCATCATGATTGCAGACATATTTCCTGAGATGTCCGTAAACTTATCAGGAAACATAACAGCAGCACTTTCTAACTTTAGCTAGTTATGTTACAGATGCCACAAAAGCCATTGCTCGGGAAATACTTGATCATAGATCGGAAAGTAGTAAGTAGATTCTTGTGCAGTTCAATAGAGAGCACCATTTACCGCTTCGATGCTTTGGTTTCAATCTCCTGATATTTGTAAGAAATTTAATCGCTCATGTACGAAAATCTTTCTAATATAATCTGTTTGCTGTCTTGGCGCAGCAAGCAGGTTCTTTTGTGAAGGCATTTTATAGATGTCTCAAAATTAGTAATGCTAATTTAGAGGTACTATTTTTATTGCGTATAATTTTACTAGAAATAAGACTTAAAACAATTTTAATTATTTAATCAAGTCTGCATTTTTATAAATTTTTTGTAAGTCTAATAATTTTGAGGCGAGCAGAAGCACTTTTCATGTATTATACCGTTTTGATATATTTTATAACTTTAAGTAGTGTGTAATTATTATAATCGTAACCAAAACTCTTAAATGTAAATCATGAAACTTGAAACTATTACAATAGTTAAATATTAATTCTTGAAATTTACGAATACTTAGTATTCTAGTGTTAAAATTACATTAATTAAATGGATTTATTAAAACTCTACTAATGAGACTTAAGAATTAACATATATTAAATTTTAAATGAGATAAATGTTTTCGCAAAAAATGTTCAGAAAAACAACACATTCTCCCTTAAAAAGCCTATTCAATATATAGCAAACGTTTGTTGGTTTCTTTTTGGAAATGGAATCCCAATAATAGTAAAACAAATTCAAACAAATACACTAAGAAAAATTGAAAATGGCTTCGTTTACGCAAAGTCCAGTAAATGAACAAGAGTTGAACTACAACAATAACTGTACTGGAACTGATCAGAATTGAACTAGAACTGATCTAATGGATAATAATGAAAAAAGTGCTTGTTTAAAATATGTTTATTTGTAAAATTTAGAAAAACATTTTCCTAATATATTTTATAATAACAAATTATATATAAAATCAAAACTAACCATATTTAGATATAAATTTCTTAAAATCATTAACTCCCATTTACAACTTCACAAATCGATTACAATTTGCCGCAAACTTTTGGCAAAGTTAGTATTTTGTCATTAATTAATTGTTCTAATTCACCAGAACTTAGTTTTAAATCTGCCAAAATATTAGCGGCTTCTTCCACAGCTTCTGAAGAATTAAAAGGCCGAGTACTTAATTGTCCAGGTGTGCGCGAAAGACGTGGTGCTGGTTTTGGTGCTATTAGTTGATCATGGACTTTGAAAAAAGATTCTCTTTCTCTATTATGATCATGTTCCATAACATCTTGCCAATCCAATACGGGATAAACACAAGCATCTATATCTTCAAAAATTTTAGACCATTCGGCTTGAGTTTTTTGACGAAAAGCATTTGCCACAGCAATTTTAGCTGCCTCTTTTTCTTCATCATCTTGTGGAAATTGAGAAATTTGTGGCAGCTGTAAATGCTGTTTGAATGCTTCAAAAAATTGTGGTTCCAAAGCTCCGACTGACATATATTTACCATCTTTGGTTTCGTAAGTATCATAATAAAAAGTGCCACTATCTAACCAATTTGTGCCACGTTCACCACCATGCCATAGATGGGGTATATTACGTGACAAAAACAACCAACTGGCTACATAAGCGGCACCTTCAACCATAGCAGCATCAACAATTTGACCGCGACCAGAACGATGACGTTCTAGTAAAGCCAAACAAATACCAAAAGCACACATTAGACTACCACCGGCAAAATCAGCCAACAAATTAATGGGTGGCAAAGGTTTTTCACCTTTACGACCCAACATAGATAAGACACCCGAAATGGCAACATAATTAATATCATGACCAGCACGTGCTGCTAAACGTCCCGTTTGACCAAAACCGGTTAAACGTGCATATATAAGACTAGGATTATCTTGACACAAAATTTCAGGTCCCAAGTTCATTTTTTCCATTACACCGGGACGAAATGGCTCTATGAGTACATCTTGTAGTTTACACAATTTACGTGCTAAATTTTGTCCTTGAGGCTTTTTTAAATTAATAGCTAACACACGTTTGCCATGGTTTAAACAATTGAAATCATTATCCGTAACCTGTTTTTAATTAAAATAACGAAAAAGTTATTAAAAACCTTGTTCGTAGTTTGTTTATATTTAATTGAATTACTTACTCGATCTATAACAGTAACCTTTGCTCCAAAGTCCGCTAATATTTTGCCACACAATGGTGCCGGTGCTAAACCAGCGAATTCTAAAACTTTTATCCCCTTTAAAGGCATTTTTATTTGTTATGCTTTCCAAGCTGTTCGATACGCTACTAAAGAACGCATTATTTCTTTTAGTTCAATTTTAAAATATTGATAAGTTTAATTTTATTCTTATAATAAAGCTCATAAATTTGTTTTTGTTTTTGATAATTTATTCACTCTTTTTTGTTTGTTTTTATTGTAATTGTACGTGTTTTTTAATCTAATGAATTGTTGAATAAATTTTATTCGCTAATATATTAGCTTTAAGAAATAGAGATCAAAACAAAAAATAAATATTAAGCAAAAAAAAAGCATGTAAATAAACAACAGCAGGTGTCATGGGTGAAAAAGAGAAGAGTATAATAACAAATGAGCAGAGCATTGCCAACTGCAAATATAAAGGCAAATGTAAAATATATCACCAACTCAAGTGAAATACATGAGATGCAAAGTAGAGACTTTGTGAGAAGAGATGATTTATATATAAATGTTTTGTACTCTAAATTTTAATTCCGGGAACGCAATTGGGTACTAGATTAAATAAAAAACCAATTTAAATGAAATTAAACTAAATTTCAATAAATTATAGGTATATTTAAATCTAATCAAATTTGGAACATAACTTCAGATCTATAGTTATGTAAACTAAATTTTAATAAATTTCAGTTATGTTTAAGAGAGTTATTCGTATTATTTTCTATCCGCAAGGACATTTGTATGGGGGCTATGAAAAATAATGTACGGATCATGACCAATTTCAGTAAGTTTCGTCCTTGAGCTAAAGTAATAATCTGCGCAAATTAGCAGACAATAGATTAATAACATCTAGCTGCAATTTGCGCAAATGCTTTATATGGACAGACGAACGGACACCGTAAAATTGGACGTATATATAAGTTACCCTTATTTCTGAAGAGAAAATATTTTTTTCCATTTTAATTGTCGGTATTTGTTTAACATAAGCAGTGGGTTAGACTACACCATTCGATTCTGGGGCCAGGGCTGCGGACCACACCTCTAGACAAAATTTTTATAGCACAGTTATATAAATAAGTTTACTTCATTGCTAGATCTTTTCTACTTTAGTTCTAGTTTACTCCTAGTCCACAACTAGTTCAGTTGTAGTCCATATCTAGATCAGTTGTAGTTCAGTTCTAATGATGTTTTGGTTCAGAGCTGTAAAGTTGTAGTTTAGTTCTAGTTCAGGTTACTTCATTTCAAATGCGATTCTAGTTTTGAACCGGTTCATTTTTTGAACAAAAAACGGTTAAGTGATAATTAACTTTTTGATTAGTACTACTTTAGTTCCGGTTCAAATCAAGTTATACTTTAATCTAGTTCCCTTTTAATTCACTTCTAATAGTTTAAGTTGTAAACAAAAGCAAAACTTTTTGATAATTAAAAAAAAAAAACAATTTTTAAATCTTTAAAAATATTATTATTTTCTATAAAAACAAAGTTTCTTAAAAAATTTTCAATAAAACAAACATTTTTTATAAAAAAAAAAATTACAAATTTTCTATAAAATAATTTTTCTCTTATTTCAATTAAAAAAAAAATAAGAACAAACATGTATGAAAACGCACAATTTTTGGTATAAAAATAATCTTATTTTTATTGATGTTATTTTTTTAATCTTAAATTTAAAATTTCAATTTGGAAAATATAATATTTTTTCATGCTAATCTGAGAAAAATGTATATCGAATTGAAAATTCCTTTTTAATTTTCATAATTCCCTGAAAATAATGATTATGTCTTTAGATTTAATGCTAATGCTGTTATTAACAATTCCTTTAAATGTATACATTTACGATATAATTTACAACGATCATCACATATTGTCGAATCCTGTAACATTAATTCTAGCACTTCATAAATTCGTTGCAAATCATGTTCAACATGATAATCGTTGGGTGTAAATTGTTCGAAAAATATTAAATGGGAAGACTTTGTTGTTATAGGTGATAATGATGGTGTTATTGTTGATGATAAATTTGAGGCAGTATTGTTGTTATATTTTGCCAAACGTCTGTTAGCTATGCTTTCCAATAGTTGTAAAAAATCGAGGTAGTTAAGACCAAAACTAGCACGCAACATAGTTTGGCAATGTTCCATAAAATTATCCATTTGACGACAATCATCAATTTCTTTTATAACCTTTTGCATTTGTTGTTTAAGATTATGCCAAATGCGTAGCAGGTTGCAGGCATTAAACCAATTATGATTAACTGATATGGTATCTGTGATATTCCATACTTGATGATACCAACCGCTAGGCACAAATAAAGAATCATTCTCATTTTGCATTAAGGTAAAGTATTTAACGTTTTTAGAAGTTAACATAGTTTCATTAATACAAAATGGCAAATTGCCTAGGCTGTCAGCAAGTTTAAGTTCTTCTCCCGGTGGTAAAAGTAACCATTTTTTCGTACCCATTATATTTGTAGACCAGCTAAATGAGCCAAAAACATCTGAATGGAAAGGAGTCCTGAAAAGTGAGAGATTAAGTTTAAGATATTTTAATGGGCAATAAGTCTTTTACCATGTATCTTTTGGTCCCATATATACAAAACGATAATCATCACTATTCTTCGCCACTAAATGTTCGTTTAACCAATCTGAGGCAAAATGTTTAGGAACTTTATAAAAATCATATTCGGCATTTTGAGCTTTCAAATGCCAATCTTTGAGGTAGAGTAAATCATCGGTGGTAGTAGTCTTTTTATTATCTTGTAAATTACTTAAGTCTGTTGTTGTCTTATCATTACTTAACGTATCTCCCCGTTTTTGTTGCCAATACAAAAGGAAATCATAAAATAACATTTCACATTTTTCATGACTATTAAAATATTCACGATTACAATTGGCCACTGGCACTTGACAATTCCCTATTTTCTCCTTAAGATAATCATAGTTTATTTGAGAGGCATCTGTTGCTAATGTATCAAATTCATTGTCGTTGCTTTTCTCTGGTGTGGTATATTTAATAATCCAATTACGCCGACATTCCCATTTAGTAGAAACATCTGTTAGTACTACCGGATAGTTACGTTCCATATATTGCCAATAGAAATCGTTGTACGATAAGTCTTGTTGCTTAATATGTGGTATTTCATTGTCATTAAGTTGTTTATTGTTAATACTGGAAGAAGGTGGCTTTAAGTCCAACACTTCCAAACTACTTTTAGCCATAACATAAAATCCCTTTACTGCCTTTCAGCCCCCTCTTCACATTTACATAATAAACTTTACTTTTTATTTATTTTAGAGTAAATCATTAGTTGTTGAATTTATTAATAAAATTATTTTAAGAAATTAATGCAAAATTAATCAAATAAATAAAAATAACTAAATTTAACACAATTTAAGCAAACAATTTATATATAAACAAAGAAAAGTCTAATTGGGATAACTGAACGTACACTTTGTCTTTGTTGTTGTTTTCAATCATTTTGGACAGCTGTTTGTGTAGAGTTGCCAGAAATTTTTGATATAAACTTATTTTTTGTTTTTGTATCATGTATAAATTTCGAGGAGATATTTATTTTGTGTACAAAAATTTACTTACTAAATAGCGGAAAGACAGTCGTAAGGCATCTCCTGGTTGAGGAACACGACTCGGGTCGTCATTATTATTTCTTGAATACAACCAGCCGCGTTTGTGTTGTTGGACCTTCGAGAGTCTTGCGTCTCGCT
>JACGTJ010013089.1:0-26881 GCA_014858695.1 Chrysomya rufifacies | reverse complement strand
TTTAAATACAATTTAAATACGTTGTATGTATTTTTTAAATACATTTTTATTTATTAGAGCATAATTTCAATTTTGTTAGAATTTTTATTATTATAATTATAATGTTTGAATAACTATTATGTACACATTTATAAGACGAGATTAAATAAAAAAAAATACGTGGATAAAATCACATTTAAAATTAAATCAAATTTTAACAACTAATAATAGTGTTAAATTATGTATTACATTGTAACATAAATATTATGTGAACATTATAATTATTACATGTCATTTGAACTTGTACGTGTTCAAAACAAACTAAGAAATCAACTAAAAATTATTTGTTGAAAAACAATTAAATTAAGAAAAATTCATAACAATTTTTGTATAATTTTTAAATGATTGACAGCATTAGGGAATATTTTACTGTTTTTTTCTGTCATTTGATTTAATGCAATGAAAGTTTTAACAAGTTACGTTTTGTTTGCGTTTAGGTGATAATATAAATTATCTATTGACTTGTCAAACGCATAGAGAATATTTTATATTTTTATTATTTCTTTTTTTCAACAAAAATAATATGTTTGTAAATGTTTCTTATTCATATTCCTAATGGGGGGCGACAACAGAAGTCACACAGCTGTTGCATTAGTTGGGGCTAATGTGTCACAATAAACTCATTTTTTATTATTTTTTAACTACTCAAATTAATACTACAAAAAAATTTTAAAAATCGCATAAATCTTAAGACAAACTATTAAAATAATGATTTACTTCAAAACATCGTCTGTCAATTTGTAGGTGTCATTTTCTTGTTTTTGATCTAATAAATATTTTTTACACTGTAAATGTAAGTTTACAAAATAAAAATAATATGTATATTATTTAAAATCTTCTTTATATAATATTCACATTTTTCCAGTGCAGTTTGCTACTTTGCTACTTGTTACAACAAAATTACTAAAAATTAGATTTAGAGAAAGTGATTCATAAAATAATTACATCTTAGTTAAATTGATATATAAACTAAAAAAATTTCTTACAAAATTTGTTTGTTTTTTTTTTATGTGAAAATCCCATCACTTGTTTTATATTGGTTTAATAAAGATATACAAAATAGTTAAAATATATACACTTCCAAATTTCCTTTCAAAATTCGTTTTTTGTTTCACAAAAAGCGTAAAATGGTTTTAATCTCGGCTAAGTAAAAAGATAAAGGAAAAACAGTTAAATTTTAGTTTAAATTAATTATTTAATAAATGGCAAAATGCTAATTTAAGTTTAATTGTTTGGAAGTCAAAAAGACTTTTCTTTAACTTGTCAATTAAAGCCTGTTTATACAAAGTTATCGCAGTTGCATAATAACACAAATCTACCACAAACTATTGACAAACGCTCACAAACAAATTCGAAAATAATAATAGTTTAATATATATATCGAATTCGTAATTTGATAAAAATATTACAATTTGCTCTACCGGGAAACAACTGTAATATTGTTTGTCAAACGCAAAAAAAAAAGCCGGCTAAATCGCCTACGAAATTTTTTTTGCCTTGCTGCCGCCGACAAAATTTTTATTCGGCTTGTATCTCTGGTTGCCGAATATTCATATATAAAATTGTATATTATCTACAAATATTTGCCAGAAAAAATATTTAAAAAAATAATAGTAATGAGTGGTGGCAAACATTTAGCTAAAGGTAAATCATACAAATCTTTAATTAGAGGAAGAATGAAAATATTTGGAAGAACAAGTTCAGCAAAATTTTAATTATATATAACTACTTGTTGTACATATGTATATACTTACATATTTATTTATACACTCTAACTTAAACTTATTGTTTCATTTACTATTAAAAAATAACCACAAACATGACTCATGTGAAATACAAACTTATAAATGTTGGCTTCAACTAAAGGTTCTTCAAAACCTGAATTACCGGATGATGGAGTTTTACGCTTGTATTCCATGCGTTTCTGCCCCTATGCCCATCGTGTTCACTTGGTGTTGGATGCCAAGAAAATTCCTTACCATAGTATCTTTATAAATTTACATGATAAACCTGAATGGTTAACTGACTACAGCCCCTTGGGCAAAGTACCCGCCTTACAACTAGTAACAACCGAGGGTAAACCGGCTCTAATTGAATCTTTGATAATTGCTGAATATTTAGATGAAATATATCCGGAACCCAAACTTTTCCCTAAGGATCCTTTGAAAAAGGCCCAAGACAAAATACTCATCGAACGTTTCAATTCGGTTATTGGAGCAATGTATAAGATATTTGTTAATACCGAAGTTTCGCCTGGAGCTATTACTGATATATCAACTGGTTTGGATGTTTTCGAAAAAGAGCTTAGATCACGTGGTACACCATTTTATGGCGGTGATAAGCCCGGCATGTTAGATTACATGATTTGGCCATGGTGTGAACGTTCCGAAATGATTAAGTATCTTTTGAACAACAAATACGAAATGGATAAAGAACGTTTTGAAAAGTTGGTATGTTGACACAAGTGTTTTAATTGTTTTTATTCTAAATATTCTATTCATTATTTTAAAAATTGTAGCTTAAATGGCGTGACTTAATGATTGAAGATGAAGCTGTCAAATGTTTCTATTTGGATGGAGAAACTCACGCTAAATTTATGAAAACTAGACGTGAAGGCACTCCTGACTATGATATGCTTGTGTAAGCTTTTTAAAACATTACTTCCCATATTATAAAAATACTTCTCATATTATAACATGTATACATTCACATTATTGATAGAAATATGTAATTCGGGAAACTTTTCGGGAAAGTTTCCTTACAATTTACTCAAAATAAATATCCTTAATATAGCATGAGCTTATACTAACTACCCCTATTTCATCATATTTTTCTTTTTTCATAATTTTTTATTTCGTTTGCAGAAATCCCACTAAACGTCAACGTACTTGCTAAACCCTTCTTAATGCAATTAGAAAGTCTATTTACGTTTGACACGTAATGTTTTTCCCTGAAATAGCATTTTAATATTTGGCATAACTTGTTTTTATTGGACATTTCCCAGCTTAATAGTTTATTATTATTTTCATAAATAAAATATTTTTTTAATCAAAATTGACCCCTAAGTAATTTTGTGTAAAATTCGTCATCCTGACCAAGATTTGTAATCAATTAAAATGTGGTAGTAAAATGAAATAAAAAGAAAAAATTGACCCCAAAATAAATACAACATGTACCATTGATTAAAATTTTAATAATTCAAGCTTAAAGTATAAATTAAAAAAAAAAAACAATTTACATTTAAAATATTGAAGAAAATGTCGAAGGACTTTTATTTTAAAATCTAAATAAATATTTTTTGTTGTTTTAAATTGTGTTCATTCATATTATGTATTAATGAAGCGTTGTTTATTTTCATCTTTTAAAGTTTCTTTCCATTAAAATTCGTTTAACGATTTCGTAGATCTCAACACATCGTAGTTTTGATTAAATTTGTTTCTGTTTTGTTGGTGTATAGGCCTCGTTTATAAAAGTGGTCATATTTTCCATTTCTCCATATTAAGCCGGGGATAAAGTTGATCTTAAATAATCTGAAAACATTTAAATTTGAACTAAATTAAGATCTTCTATTACCTCTGTTTCTATTGTATCTTTGTGAATTCATGAGATGTTTATGCTTATGGATTAATATTAAAAAATTCAAACCTGTGGATGTTTCATGTCTAGCTTGATTGGGAGAGGTGCATAAAACGGAAGTACTATTTGATAAATTGGAATTTGTGCTGCCATTTAAAACTTGTGGTCTCGAATGTTGCGATTGTAGTTGTTGCTGCTGATGGGGCTGACGTTGGGAGTTATGTTTTTTAAGATTATTATTCGATGAAGATGAGTTGCTGTGAAGTGAATAACAATTTAAACATTTTTAATTTGATCAATACAATTATTTCTTACTGTTTTTCCTTATCTTTCTTATTATTAAACATTGCCAATTCGACTTCTGTATGTTGGCTGCTCATATGGCGCACCCACTCAGCCGGAGTTTCAAAACGTCTAAAATGAATTAAAAATATAAAAATCACATTAGAAACTATAGATAAAAAATGTTCATTGAATTGAAAACTTACGTCGAACATAGATCACACTGCAGGCAAACATGATCAGTAGAATTTTCTTGCTGCTTTAAAGTTTAATAAACGTTAGTAAGTTTAGATTTAATTTATTTTAATTACATAAATAAACTTACCGATATTCGACGTCTCTTCTTTGGCACATATGATTTTGGAAGCGTTGCAGCTTCACTTACTGCGGAATTGTTACTGAAACCCGATGATGAACATGGTGTAGCTGTATGAGTCTCTAAATGTCTAACTAATGAGGCTTTATCCTCACATGTTTTATTACAAATGTCACAGGAAAAATAACGATCAAAATCGTTTGTTATCGGTGGTTGCTGCAAAACAGTAGATGGAGCTGGCAGCATCTGATGACAATCGTTTTCCAAATTATGGATTGAGGAAGAAGGAGATGATTCGGTTTTAATATGAGTTGTTTGGAAATTTTCTACTTTGTTTATAATTTTGTTTGAAGACTCGACATTGTTTTGATGCGTCAAAGATGATGAAGAGGAAGGTAACCAATCTGTAGGTTCTTCTTTAATGGTCACAAAAGGTGGTGGTTCCTGCGTGTGATTAGGGGGTGATGGTAAACGTGGAATTTCATTAGCAATTCCACCTCCAGCGTTAGCTTCTACTGTATTCTCTCGTATAATACCTTGCTTCGAATGAGCTATGTGTGAAAGATTATTTGGATAACGATCGGAAACGGCATAATCATGAATTATATCTGTACCTTCCGCTGGAAGGCTTGATCGGCGCATTTCATGTTCATATACCCGAGATGAATCGTCCTCATCCTCTTCGTCTCTACAATCATTGGAAGTGTGCCGTAAGTAATTCTGTTCGTCGCACCTCTCCAAACATGATTTCCTGCATAAAACAGTGGGATCGTCACTCTGGCTACGTTCACGTCGTAAAATCATTGTCTGCACATTTTCAGAAACTCGAGGACAACTATTGCAGCCAATTTCATTACATAAGGAAGAAGCAGATTCATTTACACATGCGTTCCCTGTTAGAGAATCTTGGGCATAACAACATTTGTCACCCGGATCTATAGCCACTTGTTTATTTATGGTTATGCCACTTGAAGGAGGTTTTGCTATAACAGCAGTTGAGGATGCCAATGTACTTAATGGCTTCGGTGATTTAATAATTACAGGACTATCTTTGGGCATAACTGATGCACCTAGACCACGTGAATGTTGCTGCTGTTGTTGTTCCATTAAATATCTTACCGAAGTGGGACCACTAGTCATGGGCATACGGGTAAGATTGTACGATGATGACGAATTTACTGTTATTTGACCGTCAGCTGTACGATTTTGTGTTGGTTGTTGTATAGTCGTCGTATTTGACGTATTTGCCGAAGTACGACATAATCCACGTATCTTTAAAATTTCACCACCCCTCAATACTTCACTTAATATGTCATTGGATACGGTGGCCTCACCTACGTACATATACTGCACCAATATTTGGATTGCACGGTGACTTAAATCAGGTGGGAGAACAATATAAAATATGCCATTATTCGTTATGGGCGAGGTTTCAAAGATGCTGGAAAAGAACTATAAACAAAGATTTTTTTATATTTGAATCGTATTGTTTTTAAAATTTAATATTAAAATTTCACCTGACTACATGAACTTAGTATAAATTTGTGGGCTGATATACCAACTGTGGGCATGGCATTCGTAACAGAACCCGTTGTATTTGAACTATATAATACAACATCAGCATATTTTTCATTTCTAGAATTGGGAAATTTTTGAAGAGAAGTATATATTATTTAATAAATTATTTATTTAATTGAAATAATAATTGAAATACATATGTATGTACAAGGAAATTTTATTAATAAAAAAAATATGTCTATGTTTACCCAAACATTAAAAGAGAAATAAAAACAGTATACATCAGTTCGTGTACACCAAAATAAATCAAATAAGAAGGTTGTATGTAAATATTTTGTCTTAAGAAATAGTTCACTTTTTAATTTATAATCACTTTTTAAGCCTTCAAAAATAATTACATAAAAAATTAATATTCATTTAAAAAATAACCAATTTTTGGTAAACATAAAATTAAAAAATTTATTTCTTATACATACATAGATTTTCAGAAACTTTTAAAATAAAAAAAAATTGTATATTACTTGTATAAAGTGGCAACTGACGAATTCAAATATGATAAATGAGAATCCCATTTGAGATGATAATTTTCTGCAGTCATATTGAAAATTTACATTGGAATCTAAAAAAAATAATATTAAAAATAAAATTAATATAAATTAATTTAAAAAATTCTTCATTAATGCGTCTTATTCTATTTGTATCGTGACCTAATTTAATCGCTCCAAATGTTACACTGTTTTAAGAATGCCAAAAAAATTTAGGTCTGGCACCACTTTTTGTTTGTTTATATTAATTTTTCTTGTTCTTATTTTTGTTTTTACTTCTTTAGTAAGAAAAAAAGTGTCCTGCGCTTAAAATTTCTTTTTATTTTTTACAATAATTTATTGAAAAAATGTCTGGATTTCACACGGATATTGATTTTGATAGTAAATTAATTGATTTAGTGCATGCAAATCCTATACTTTATGAGAAAGATCTGAGGACCACTCCATACAATGACATGAAAAAGAAATTTGAACTATGGAGTCACATAGCAACATCCTTAGGACGTGACAGTAAATTCTGGAAGCCTCTATACATTCATTTCAAATTACTACAAGTTTTTTTTATTTTACTCTTATAGCTAAATATTGTCTGTTAAGGTGGAAAAGTTTGCGCGCAAAATATAGGCGGGAAATGGTAAAGTTGGGTAAAGAATCTGACTGGGAACTGTTTGATAAAATGAAATTTATAGAAAAACACATAAGATATCAATCGTAAGTCTTGAATTCATACATAGCTAACAAAATGAAATTTTAAATAAATCTTCGTTTTCATATCAAGAACACAGCGAAATCTAAAAAGTCCAGAACACCAAACTGTGCCTCTTAACTATAACACTATGGACGCAGAACAACTTATTGAAGAGGTACTAGATGATGACCCTTTACAAGAAGCAATGGATGAACAGACTATTTTTACACCATTAAAAGAGAAAACTTCTCCTACTGTAATGGATGCCAATAAAGCAAGTAGCAGCATTAGTAATAGTCAACACAGTGGTACCATGAAACGTATTGAGGCTTTGTTGGAAGGTTTAGGTGACCACAATCGTTCGAAAGCAGAAAAACGTATTGTGGCGTATTTATGCAAATGTCAATTGAAATCTTTAAATGATCAAGATGTAGATGATGTTGATATTTAATATTAACACAAACAAATGTAACTTGTATGAAAATTTTGCAATTTTTTTTTTTATTTTACTAAGTTATGATTTTTTGCAATTTTTAATTAAATATTATTTAGTTAAGTATGAAATAATAACATTGATATATTTATTATTACGAACTTGAAAGTGGAAAATTATTTTTTAACACAAAATTTTTCTTTATATTAAAGATTTTGAATTGATTTCGAAAAATATTATTAAAAAATAATAGTAATTTATTCAAAATTAATTTTAATTTATAAAAAATCTAATAAAAAATAAAACTGACAAACAAATTTTTTAGAATTTGAATTTCATTAGGAAATTGAAATATTAACTAACAAAAGATTAAAATTTCATATATCTTCAAAAAATCAATATTTTACTTAATTATGTATATGCCAAATTAATCCATATGTATTAGAGTGCTACAGCTTATATACCAATATCAACAATATTCAAACTAACAAATGCGACAAGTTTAAGGACTACTAATATTTTCAAGTATTATTTTGCAAATTGACAACAAACATTTTGTTTTCTAACTCCCATCTAGTGAACAAATGTGTATGCAAAACTATTTTGGATTTTGTGGTTGATATTATTGATTTTATTTCCTCCACCGCCTACCTTATTCTAACACCATTGCTACTACTGCTACTTAACATTTATACATATATTGACAAAAAAATGCAATTAATACAAAAACACAAACATTTGAAATATTTGTAAAAAAAAAATAAAAATAAAATTCAATTCAGACAATAAAAATGATAATTTAATATTTACAATATGTTTTACATTTCCAATATTTTTAAAACACTACCACTCTCTCACTCACACACTCCCATACTATGTATAATAAACTTCCATATCCTTGTTAAGTTGTTGTTTTTGCATGAACTGTTAATATAAAGGAAAACACTAGACAACAACAATAAATAGACTTGACTTTATAACAGTTGATGAAAAAAAAAATAACACAGAGAACGCGCCATACTAATATACAAACAACATTCACAGAAACACCCCAAAAATACAACAACAGCATTATCAACTGGCCAACAGACAAATCAACATTACACAAAAACACAACATTCTGTAGCTAAAAAATAGCAGAAAAACAGCAGCAGGCTGACATCAGGCGCGGGGAAGCAGGAATTAGCAGCAGTCAACAAACAACGGCAGAGACTACAAAACAGCACCCTTTTTTACGAGTCACTAACAGTACAAGTGCGAGACATTAACACAAAATTATTGATTGATTTGAAACATATAAAAAATCAATAAATTGCAAAAATCTAAATTTACTTTAGGATTTGAATTAATATATTTCTAATAAAATTACTCATTAAAATATATTGAATTGAAAAAAAGAACGAATGTCTGTAGTTTAAAACTTTTTATAATATTTTTGAATTAGGCGCCACTTGGAAAATATTTAATTTTGATTTTTTTCTTCTTTTTTGCAACATTATTTATTTACCAGATGTCTATAATATTTTTTATGTTTAATCAATTAAAATTCACCTTGTTTACAGTTGTTTAGTTAAAAATTGATATTAAAACTTCAATTATACTTTTAAATGTTTTAAGTTTAAAATTATTATTATTATTTTTTTTTTATTTTTATATGAAACAAAACTTTTCTTTATGTTTCATTATAAATGAATTTCTTTACTTTTATTTTAAGTGTGTGTGTGTGTTTATTAAAGTTAAAACTTCGTTGTACGTGCGTGTTCCGTTCGACAGTCAATATAAAAATGTTTGAAGTCCTTGTTGTGCTGTATCGTTAGTGGGTTTATTATTCACATTTTACTCGTTTTATTATTTTTTTTTTTATTATTTTTTTGTGATAAGCAAGTCCTCTTTTTCATAGTTTCTTGTACTCTCGAATATATGTAGGTTAGTATGTGTGTTAAATATAAGCTTATTCCCAGCCAACATTTTTATTATTAGTCTAAATAGTAGCTGCAATCGTTATTAAATGCACATCCATTATATTTCCTTAAATGTATTAATGTTTTATAATTGCACTATGTATGTTGTGTTTGTCGATTAATATTCAATAGTTGTTTTTGTTTCGCTAATAAAAACTTCACAAACAACCGCACCACATTCCTTAAATCTTTGTTTTGGAATTGTGAAAACGTTATGCAAGGTAGAGACTTCATTGTTTCACTGAAAATTTTCTTGAATTTTGGAGGAGTTTTGTGTTCAACATTTTACCGGATTTGAACATTTAGAACGGAGAACGGTATAGACGATTTCTCATCGCATGAATATTTAATATCGCCCAATATTTAAACGAGTCATATGTGAAAAAACTTTTAAATTTTTAATAAAAGTTGTTGGCAAAAGTTGCCTTTTTATTCAATAGACGAAAAACTAGCTTCCAAATGCTTTCGGTGTTATTGTTTTCATTGCTGGTATAACATTAAAAACTTTTTGCGCGCTTTTACTCTCTTTTCATGTGTGTTATGCTCTCTGTTTATGTTTTTACATTTCCTATACTCTCAATCTCTTTATCAAATGGGACAAACAAAACTCATTCACAATTTTATTCATTGTTTATTTGTTTTTATTATTTTATTTCTTACATTTTGGTTTGAACTTACTGATGATATTTATATGTGGTGATGGTGGCGTTTGTCATTGCAATAAATTTTGTACATACATAAATGTCTGTTGCTTTGTATACAATTGTTTGTTTGTCTGTCATTTTTGTAATATCGATTAAGGTGCGACAAAGTGTTTGTGTTCGATTATGGTTTCTTTGTTTTATTACTCTACTTCAATATATGGTAAAATTATGTAAAATGGGAAGTAAATACGATATTTAAAATTCAATCGATATTTTAAAATACAAATAACATGGATTATCTATATTTAGGTAATGATACATTTTATGCTAAATTTAAAAACGAATTATTATTTAAAACAAACGTGTTGTATAAAAAGCATGGCATACTTTTCGGAGTTTATATGATAAAGTTTACTTTCCATATGGCAACATTGTTTCGCTACATTGATTATTTTTATTAAGGTACATGAAAATTTACCGTGATAAAATAATTATTTATATATTTAATTTGAATTTGTAGAAAAAATATTTTACTTTTTTACTATTTAAATCTTAAATTTTTTGTAAAAAAATACTGAAATTAGGCATTTTTAGGACAATTGTAATTTTTAATTTTCCTTTTCTAAATAACTGTAAAGATAACGATATAAAGTTCCAATCGAAATAAATTTCTGAGTTATACAACAAATATTTGTTGAGTAACGTGTTCGCTCGAAATTTTTTTGTTGCTTATTATAGATTTTTAAGTCCTTGAAAAATTTAACATTCTAGCATCCCAACTTTCTTTGTTTACCCCCATTCATCTGTCTATCGTATTCTATATACATTGCATTTTTTGACACAATCGAACCCAGTTTGTGTATTTGAAAAATTTGTCCTTGTAATCATCGAATTCGTTATGCGTTAAATTTTTATTATGATAAATATTTTTATTAAAGCTTTTGAAAATTTTGAATAAAAAGTTATCAAATCTTATAAAAATATACACTTTTTTATATAAACCGCTTTACAAATATAAAATTTTGTAATTATAGACATTACTTATGTTTCTTTCTCTATTGTATCATCTTTTGAAATTTTTGCTAATTTAACTGAATCATCATCAATATTATCGTTAGCTTCAGCTTTTCGTTTTTCACTCAAAACACTTTGTTGCAGACTGGTTTGTGCTGAAGCAGAGGTGTCAAATTTAAGCAATTCTCTTAACATCATGGTAGCATATGCTGCCGGTGGTAGGCAAAAATCTAAAAGTAAAGCTTCATATTTAGTTTCGCCCACTATTTTGAAATCTTCAAGTGTTTTATTTTTTAATATTTCCACATCAGATAATATTAAAGTCTCATTGGGATCGGTGTAAGATTTAAATTCCCAAGACATGTCAGCTGGTTTTATAACCAATTTACGATAAGCACCAGCCATAGCAAACAATTTAACATTGTGTTTCAGTTTTTCAGAAGATAATTCATATTTTTCTAAAATTTCGTTATACCAAGTACCAACAATATTTTTGGGATAGGTTATATCATGTCCGGGTAAAGGCAAAACTACATCGTATATAGTGTAAGAACCACTTTTAATATCTTCTTCAGTTAGAGCCTTTACCTTGCGCTTGAAAATAGATTCAGATTCTTTATCATTTATTTCAGTTATTTCTTCATTGTTTTTAGTTGCTGTTGTTGATTGTTCTTGTTCATGTTCTTCATCTAATTCTGTTGTTTCCATATCTATATCAAGATCATCTTTATTGCGATAAACCAAATCACCAGGCATTAAAGTAAGACCAAATTCTTTTATACGTCTAGATGCCATATTGTTGAAAACCAAACTTTGAAAAGCATGTGGGTACAAAAGTAACATATTACGGGGAAGCTAAAATTTATATGAAATATAAATATATAATATTTATTAAAAGCAATAAATTATCAAAAAGTTTACTTTTCTTAATGCGGCAGCATAATCATTTTCTCCATATTGTGCCAAACCATCTAATAATTTCTTCTCTATATAACGATCACTATGAAATTGAGCGGCAGCTTCTTTGGAATTACGATTTTTCCACCACATTTCACGTATATTTTTCATAAAGGGTACATCATTATCTCTAGGTTTTAATATTAATTCACATGCCTAAATTCGAAAAACTATTAAAAAATTTATTTTTTTGTGGAGAAATTAAACTCTTACCAATTTATAATCGGCTTTTAATAAAGCCAACCCAACTTCATAGGTGGGTATGGCAGAGCAATTACCAAATCTTTGTAAGCCAAAGTAATTTATGAAACCTTGTTCTTTAACATTTTTTAAGGAAATTTCCATGTGTTCCTTATTACCTGACAAATTGCGTAAAGCAATACGGAACCGATTGCCTTTAAGATCACCCAATTTTAAAACACTTGTTTTAAACTCAAAATTACCAATGGTAATATTGCGTGAATTCCTTACGGTACCCACTATTTGACTTGGAGTGCGATTTTTAATGCAAAATTTTTGTGTAGTTTTAGCACGTTTGTCCTTAGTGCCACAATAATTAACTTGAGATGGTCTTAGGCTGTAGAAAAAATATTATTTTTATTAAAATAAATCAATAGGTAAAAAGATAACGTCTACAGCTTACTTCAAATTATTTGCTATCAATGTTGCAACATCACTTGTATCTAAATTCTCTTTGTGCACCAAAAAGTGTGTATAACCCTTAAAATTGTCTCGATGATCCCGACCTTTTGACTTCATAACACGAATAAATTTCTTATCTGTGTCTTCACTACCCGCAACTTCTGCTCCCACTGTAGAGCTTACTAATTTATTTTTATACAGTGTTTTAATAACTTTGTGTATTTGGGTTCTTTGTTCTTTATCCAAATCTGTAACATCTATAAAAATAGCAGAATCTTCAGGTTTCTTGTTATTATCGAGTTTTGTTTCCTTTAGTGCATTCATTTTTTCCCAAATTTCATCTTTTACTACAGTAAGTTGCTCCTTAGCTAAAGCTACCTCTTCGGATGTCAACTCTTTAAAAAAGAAAAACAATATACACAAATTCAATATGTAAATCAAAACAAAACCATTTACCATTTTCATTTGCCGGTTTCGGTATACTAATGTCATTTAGTTGCAAAACTTGCCCATTTAAATCGATTTCATTTACATGAAAATCTGAAAATCGAGACTTTAAAATTCCCACAAATCCTTCTCCCTTGTTAATATATTCCGTTATACCCGCCTGATCTTCACGTAAACTAGCCTTTTGAGAGACTCCTCCAGATCTTATAAATAATACGACGTGGTTTAGTTAATTTATTTCATGGAATTTCAAATATATTTACTCTGTTTTGTTATTTCCAAAATCATGATTCCTCTTAACGAAAGTTTTTTTGTTGTGATTATTGATTTTTTGATAAGGTTTCCTGTGATGTTTATTAAATTTTTTATTAAAATCTTTTCCCATTTTTGTTTTAAATACGACTGCAATCTTAATAGAAATTCAATTTAAGAGAGCACATGTGTAAACAATGATGCTAAATTAGTGTTATTTTGAAAAATTGTGACTAGAAAATATCTTAGACTATAATCAACCAATTGGTAAACGAGATTGTTTATTTATATTTGATTAAGAATTGGTTAATCTCTTTTGATTTTTACTTCAAAATTATTATGTTTTACATCAAACCATCTAATTTTTCGAGCAAAAAAATATTAAATAGATACCTTCTATATCCTTGAGCAGTTATTTTTAACTTTTCCTGACTATAGATAGTATAAAATAAAAAAGTGTTTATCAGCGATGCCTGCAAAATTTGTCTATGTTCAATATATTACATATTTTTATTTATTTTTTTATTTTTTTTATTTATTTATTTATATTGAATGGTTTAAAAATTTAAACATTTTATTTGCAATAAATAGAAATTTAATCATTCAAAAGTATTAAATTAAAAACTATTTTAAAACGAATTTATATTTATCAGGTTTTGCAATATTTTTAGAGACCAATTATATATATTTAATGTATATAACTATTAAATCTTACCAATAAAAAATATATATTATATATTTGTAAAGAAGTTGTTATTTTGCGATTTTATGTTCTAAGACCGAATTAATTATTTTTAGGTGGCATCTTTGTTTCTGTAAAATACAACTCTATATTTACTTATTTTTGTTTTTATTGTCGAGCGAAATAAATTTAGTTAAATTGAGTTTGTTTTGATCTAACAAAAAAAAATGGTTTATATTCATTTTCCTTCCAATTTAACCGAAGAGGAGCATATGCTTCAGGCTAAATATCAAAAACTAAAGAAAAAGGTATTTACCTCATGTATCTGCCATAGATTGTATTTCTATTATAAAAATTTCATTTAGAAAAAAGCACTTCAACTTATGAAGGCTCCCAAACAGGAGCCCGAAAAACCAACGTTAAAACGTCCCACAGATGCTCGTGATGCCCGTGAGGTAGCTCGTAAACTAATTAAAAGTGGTGCTATACCTGCCATACAAAAACAACAAACCAAACAAGATCAAACTTCTTTCAAGCGTCCTAAGGGACAAGAACGTAAACGGACATTACCAGAAACTTCAGTGGCAGCTTACCAGCCATTTTCTTCAACACAAAATGACGTTGCCCAAGAAACAATTATAAGCGAAATCATTAAAGAGGAACCTCGTATGCAAAATTTATATCAACATTTTGCGTCTGAAAGAGATCGTGAAGAACGTGGTTTAAATGATAAAGGTCCTTTGGATTCCACACAAAGTGATAAGCCGCGAGCTGGTAATACCATATTTGTATCAGGTAATAAAGTAACTGAGGAGTATTTGAAAAAAACGTTTAATGATTATGGCACCATAGTAAATGTATCTATGGAAATTGAAAAAGGGTAAGTAAAGAATCAACAACATCATTATTTTCGAAAATCAAACAATCTTAATTTTGTAGACGTGGTTTTGTTACCTTTGCAAAGCCAGAATCAGCTGATCGTGCTATAGCTGAAATGCATGGTAAAAATGTAAATGGCATTAGTTTACAGGTGCAATTGGCTCGTCGTCAACCTCAAATAGAACCAATAAATGATGCTTCGTCATCGGCGGTTTGGTCTTCTATAGGTAAATAATTGTAAATAATTGATTTTTAATAATTTAATTTTTGTGTTTTTTTCCTTTCCTGTTTTAGCTGCCAGTAAATCCCAAAAAGGCAGTCACAAAGATCGACGTGAAATGGTTCAGTATGATGAGGACTTTTTGCTATAATTAAGCTTAATTTTATTAATTTAATAAAAAGTATATAAAAATACTTTATTAAAATCGTCTATGCATTAGAGAAGACTAAAAATATTAAAATAAATTCAAGGAAGTCTCTCAAGGTAAAAAATTATCTTAATCATTTTTTATTTTTACATAAAATTTAATAGTTCAAATTAAATATATATGCAAAAGACATATATAAATATATGATAATAATATATAATCATACTTCCAAGTATGATTAGAATGTTTATTTATTTATTTTACTCAAATACAATAAGATACTACGTACATTGTATTTCCTTTTGATTAAAAGTTTTCTTTGATTTGAACAATTTTCAAAAATGTAATCGTTTAAAAATTTGCAAAAAATTTAAAAATTTTCTTAAAATTTCAAAATTTTCTTCAGATTTCAAAATTTTCCGAAAATTATTTTTTTTTAAATTAGAAAATATTTTTAAGTGATTTTATTTTCATCATTCGAACAACAAATTTTACTTATAATTTTACGTTTGGAAAAGGTCACTCGCTTTTATATATGTGAATATTTTTTAAGTCGATAAGTCTGTATGTTGAAAACAGGACAGTGCTCAACTAAGCCAAAATTTTAAAAGTATTATAAATTATATAATCGTATAATAAATTATATAATCGTTGAATCTGAAAATTATATGTAATTCTAATTTTGAAATTCTTAATTTGCACAAAATATGTACAAAATAAAATGTACACAACTTACCAATTGACAAAGAATTATCATTTCATTTTCACAACATAATTTTATGTTTTATTTCCAATATTTATTTATTTAATTGTTCTTATTTTAATTTATATAAGAAATACTAAAATTTCATAACTACGGTTAATAATTTTTATTTGTTTCTTTTCTTTTTCAACTTTAACAAATAACAATAAATGAGGGCAACAGTTTACACTAAAAAAATATTTAAAATTAAAAAAGACAACATTAATAAGGAAAAGAAATAAAAATTTAAATATATTCAATATAATATAAGAATAACCATGATAGCAATATATTAATTAATTAATATTTTTAGATTTAGATAATAAATAAAATAATAATAATAATAAAATAACGGAACAATAAATAATAAATCAAAAACGAAAATAATAGCAAAATTAAAAACTCGTTGCCACAAAATTTGTAGCAAGTAAAAAGTAGTAATAGTAAATGTTTTAATTCGTAAAAAATTCTTTTTTTTTTTAGAGAAAATGATTATTTTTTAATTTTGTTTGTAAAAAATATGCTTTTTTACATATAAATGTCGTATTTCTTGGTGTATATGTGTTTTTGTGTGTATATTTGAAAGAGATTTATATAAATTGTCAGATTATGATGACATCTCAATTCGTTAAACATTGTGTATAATTTGATTTTGGTTTGTAGAAAAAAAATGAAGTGAAGTTGATTATTAATCAATGATAGAATACAAATCTACAAAACTAGTCACAATTTATATTAAAGGCCACTGTAATTGTATCAAAAATAATAGTTTAGTTTTTAACATGATACTAATATCCAAATTAAGGTCATTAAAAAAAAATAATAATAAAACGTAAGATTAACTTACTAACTAACGACCCTCTTGACCGGGTGGATTAAAGTAGTCCCAGTGATGAGTATGGACATTGCGACCATTCATTATGTAGATTAAAACCAAAAATGTTAAAATTATAAATAGAACTGCTAAGGCTGGTACTTGTTTGTTGCGAATATCGGTGGGTCCTAGCTCTACACCCTCTTTAGGTTCTATGCCACGAATGTAATCAGCTAATTGATTGATCACTCTACAGAAGGAAAGACTACAAGCTGAAATGAATTTTCGTCCAGCTTTGGTGACACTTTGGTTGTCATCAGTAGAAGGAGTTCTTGTGCTGCGTGTTCGTCGACGATGGTGAGTGACTTCATCACTATCGCTTTGTGTTTTATCTTCGGCTTCTGAAGAGGTAGAACGTTTATGATGACGTCTCTGGCGTTGAGGAGGTCTTACGTCTAAGTTGTTGTCTTCACCTACAGCAGCAGCTGCTCTATGAAGATTGTAGAATGCCAAAGGAGCCAAAGATTGTAAATATTCAGCTGTTGGAAAGACTGTAGGAGGTGCTGAAGGCAGAGTAGTACTTAATGGAGCAGATTGCTCTGTTTGGGTTTGTTCATCTGTATTTGCAACAGTCGTGGTTGTTAGCGGTTGTTGGAGTTGTTGTTGATCTCTTAAACGTGGTGGTTTCGGTGGAGGTACTACTTCTCTGGCAGGACTCGAACTTAAATGTTCACTGCTGTTTTGTAGACTAGTTTGGGTTTCGGTGGTTAAATGGTGCGAACGTTCCTTTTGGCGTACTTGCTCCACTATATTTTCAATTAAACCTGGTGGAAGTTCAATGTTTTGAACCACTAAGTTACCAGATTTGCACTCCAATTCATCGGAACTTATTTGCTGACCGTGTAATTGTGAAACCATTATTTGACCCGCTTGTAATGCATGTACTCTAAGTCGTTCTACTTCCAAATCTCCTACATGTGTTGGTAAATGATGTTCTGAAGGAATTTCGGATTTAATAATAGTTTGCATAGGTGCTAACTCTTTAGATTCCTCGACATTTGGAGAGGGTATTGGAACATTTATTGTTTCTTCAGCTGGGGTTATTAATGGAGGTAATTTTGGAGAACTTTCAAATGAAGTAATTTGCTTTGATTCAACGATTGGTTCTTGAACGGGTGTAGGTGGAGTGAGTGGTCTTTGTTCCATGGCAGTTGTAGATTTTCTTCGAGGTGGTGCTTGTGGTGGTTCTGTTTCAATCATTTCTGCTTCGGATATAGTTGATTCCTCAGCTTTTTCCTCTTGTATTTGACTAAACAAGCTTTCGTCTCGAAGTTCACCATCTGACAATACTTCTTCTAAATCTGATCGTTGTTCCTCCTCTCTATCACTTGGTTCTATTTCTCTGTCACTTGGATCTATTTCTCTGTCACTCGGTTCCATTTCTCTATCACTTCGCTCAAGTTCTCTATCACTTGTCTCTATTTCTCTATCACTAACTTTTATTTCTTCGCGGGAAACACTAGGTGAGGGTTCTTGAGAAGTCGTTTGTGTCTCCATTAACTCACGACCAATGGCATCTAACTCATCCCTATATCTTTGTAAAGTTCTTTCAACTTCTTCATCAGTTTGTTGAGTTTCTGGATCAGAAGTTAATACACCTAAAGCTTCATCTAATTCTACAGAACTCGGAGCATAAGAAGCTTCACTTACAGCTAAATTGCGGTAATCTTCCTTGGTATCGGACACACTATGTTGAGAGCTATCAGTTAACAAGCCTTCACGACGTAATTCTTCTTCCTCCAATTCTAAATCATCTATGGGTCTTACTATCAAAGAGGCTTCTACTACTTCTCTGTTATCTTTTTGTACGGGAGTGGAAGATTGGCGTTCGACCAATATTGCTGAGGGTGTTTGAGGTCTACTTAAGGATTTCGATCTATCAGCTTGTGAAGAGGCCCTAGACCTTTCCGAAAGACTTCTTTGATTGGCATCTCTAAATCTTTGTAAACCCTTGGCCAACTGTTCACTGTCGATAACTTGATGATTTACGTTGAGTTCCTTTTCCAGTTCCTCTTTTAACAATTCTTCAACAGTTTTTGTTGGACGCACTCGGGGCTCTATTATCTTCATGTCGTCTGTTATTTCGAATTCTTCACAAACAAAGTCATCTGGTAATGGATCTGTTTGCGTACAAGCTTCAACTTCTTCTATTTCTTCCCTCCTATCGAAATTGCCATCGACAACGTCTTCAGTATCTAGTGTATGATATTCTTGCAAGGCTTCTGAACCTTTACTAGCTGAACGTTGACGTTTTTCCCTGGGTGGTCTGGGCGGTGGTGGCAAAGGACGATATTTCATTTTGTTTATAACTTCACCAGACTGCAAATTGCGTTCAATTAAACCAGGTTCTTCATAATCGTCTTCGTAACTAAAAGCATCAATTAAATGTTAATCAATATATTCTAACATAAAACATGAATTCTAGTGTAAGGCAGGAACATATCTTGTAAAATTACATGCCAAATTTAAATGAAAATTACAAAAATATTAAATTACATTATAATAAAAATCAAACCAAAAAAGTTAAATAAGCTTCAATAAATAATTGGTGTTGACCAGTTTTATTGTGTCTTTTGTATTAAATAATTAATGTGCATAAATTAAAATATGTACATATATGTATTTCATTTTAATTTTAAACAAAAAGAAAAGAAAAACAATATTATATGTTAAACAACAATCAATAAAATAACAACTAAAATAATTAGATAAACATATAATAATCTTTAACCAAAGATTTTTTTGTATAAATAAAAAATATATAATTTGGAATATCATTTAGACGTTTCGAAATGGTTTTCATATAAATTAACAAGAAATTCTAATTGCACGAATTTTACTAGTCAGTAGTCTAAACTATCACTCAGTCTCTAATATATTAATTTTGAATTATGAATGAATCGAAATGATTGTTCTTATTTTATTTCTTAAACCCCAGCCATTGTGTGAATTGTGTTAAATACTTTATCCCATACCAACTGATGCGGTGAATGTGAATTTTAATAAAATTGTTTAGCCTTTTAAATTCACTATTCGATTTCACTATAAATCTTTGAAATGTAGGTTTGAGATGAGATTTTCATAATAATAATTGTATTGTTATTTTGTCTCCCAATGCTACAGCCGTTGTGAAGTTTTAGTCAAAACAAAATATTTAAGCGCAAATAATAATAATAAAAAAAAAAAACAATAAAAAAATTTGCTTGCTGCTTGTGTTAAAAACAAATGCGTTAGCGGCTCCAAAGGTGATAAATATATCTTACTTTGGTTGAGCGTCTAAACTGAGAGCAGATTTACGTCCCGTTACCAAAACTACATCAGAAACCGGAGTATAACCTCTGGGTGGTGGGGGTCTCTCTGGCGGCGGTGTACTACGTTTAGTTCTCATGTTTGGCATTGTGGCAAAACGTTCTCCAGGTGAACGTGAAAACTTTTTACGTCTAGCTGGAGGTGTAGGTTTGGGAACGGCTTCCTTACGAACGACAGCATATCTATAAATCATATGAATTGTTAACTAGCAATTATTTCAAAAAGAAACATAAATATTTTTTAATTACCCATCATTTTCCATCATATCAATAACGAATTTTTCCGCTTCTTGAACATCTTCATTTTGTTCGAGTGAAATGGCACCACGAGAATGGCGATCATCTAAATCGTAATTTGATAGGGATTTACGTGTGGATGCAGTATCAGAGTATTTTTCCGGTGTGGCAAGAGGTATGTGATGATACTCATGTTCAGTGCGATAAACAATTACCTAAGTAAATGTACAGAATATACACAATATATTGCAGCAGGTCTTATATACCAAATAACTTACATCTTCCGTTGGCTGCAAAAAAGTATTCGACACCGAGCGTCCTCCGAAACCATTAATGTAGGAGTCTTTATCCATTGAAGTATCGCGACGTCGCTTTTGTCGTCTCGGTGGTTGCGGTTGTATCTGATCATGTTCCAGTGGTATATTCTCCTTTTCAGACATATTCAAATCGTTCCAAGCACCATGTTCATCTCTATGCATTGGAGAAGGATCGCGTAAATATTCCTCGTCCATGTATTTCGTACTATCGATATCTTGGCTTTCCATGGAATATTTGCTACGACTTCTTCCTTTACGCAAAGGTCTTCTAGGTGCTCCAAAGTAATCACTTCCATTATGCGACATGGACAGGTCATCACCATAATCGCTTCGTTGTCCATCGAATTCTTGTGATACATTGTCGGGAGCAAATGTTTTATGTAATCTACGTGGTTTGGGAGGCGGTACATCATAATCGCCATAAGCAGTGGTTTGTCCCACATGCTCGAGAGTGTTAATGGGCTTGTCGTAACCATCATCTCTGAATGCATTTCTTATGTATTGATTAATTTCAATGTTATCTTGTGATATGCCGCGTTTACGTAAAAAGAATTCATCATCGCCAATTTCCTCCAATACAACCTTTTTACCAGAACTAGCTGTCGATTGAGTTTCCTGTGTGATGACATCATCCGATTGATATTTTAGGTAACTGGCTTCAGCTTCTCTTTCGGCTTTGCGCAATAATGTGTTTTTCTGTATGTCTTTCTCGGTCCAACCAACGGCTTCTTTACTGTCTTCGGATCTTACATCAGAATCCTGGTGAACCATGGGACGTCGTTTGAATTCTCTTGAACGTAAATTGGAAATCTCATGTATAGCACGATTTTCTTCATCGAATTCAGCAAATTGCTTGTTGTCGGTAACACCACCTAATATGCTTAAATTTCTTTCCTCACTTACGGATTCTTCAAGATCTTCTCTCATACGTCTCTCTAAAGAAGATTCGCGATCGAAACTTTCCTGTTCACTGCCATAGCGACGGTAACGTGAACCTTCGCTGTCATTATAACTTACATCTGAAAACTTATCAGCCCAGCGTGAACGCACAGGTCCAGGACCACGATCACCTTGTGGAGTACTTGAAGATTCTAAAGATGGCTGAGTTTCCGAACTTTGTATGACACTGGCTTCGGTAGCAGTACCGGTACCAAAGGACGATTCTACTTCTACTGATTTCTTTTTACGCAAAGCTCTTGGATATGTTCCAAAATTGAAATCAAATAGTTTCTTTTGTTGCGCTGGAGCTTCATTACTCTTTTGACCGGCTTCCTTTACTTCCAGGGTTAATTCTTTATCGTCTTGGGTAGCTTCTTTAAGAGATTTACTTCTTTTCAATTTAATATTGGTCATTTTCTCAGGCAATTTAAATTTACTCATATCTGGTTTATTGAATTTTGTAAATTCCGGACGTTTGAAATCTTTAAATTTGGACATATCTGGTCGCTTCATTTCTGGCATTCTTATTTTCGAAAATTCTGGAGCCTTAAACTTTTTACGTTCCTTAGCTATGGGGCTACCGGAAGGGGGTTTCTTTGACGTCGGTTTTAATTTTGTCTTAAGTTTTCCTGCTTGGTTTTTGAAACCGGCTTGCATTCGTCTTGTACGATCTTGTGCCGATGCCATAAAACCTTTTTTTTCCGCTTTTGGTGGTTCATCTCCCTCTAAAGCAATTTCTTCAGTTTCCATTGGCTCAACATCAATTTCCATTTGTGGTGTCTTTTTTGTTGTCTCTGATTCAGTTTGTACAGTGAAGAAACGGTCTTCTAGTTCCTTCTGCATATCCTCTGCCTGTTTCATGGTATCAACTTCACCAGTTGTCGTTTCATTTGGAGATACTTCCTTATTATCAGAAGACTTCTCTTCTGTCGAAGGTGTTCCAATGGGTTCGTATTCATGATCGCTACAATTATATTTCAATTATTATAAATGTTTTAATAAAAACGGAAATTAATTTCTAATTTTTGATTTTTATTAATTAAATAAATATAGAAAAAGTAATATAGATAGTTATTTGTATACTAAGGACTTATGTATGTTATAGTGTGATTAGTTGTAAAAAGCTTTACAAAATAATATATGATTAGTACAAAGGAAAATTAGGACACATAGATATTTGAATATTTATGTACAAAAAATAATTTAATAAATGGAAAAGTTTCAAAATAATGCGACAATATGTTTCTAATTGAATAGGTTGTTTTTATTTAATAAATACACTAAGTGTATTCCAAATGTCGCCTAATCTTACCGCATGAAATAAGTTCTCTCCAGCATATCTTGTTTGATTTGACTTTTTGGCAATGTTGCACTTTCAAATTGACCTAAACGCGATTTTCGTTCGTCAAAGTTAAAACTGACAGTCTTTGTCATACGATTCATTGATAAATTATCTTGTGAACCGCCAATGCGATGTCGGTCTGTCGATTGAGTACGTCCATCATAGAAAGCTCCAGTTTGGTCTTTATATTGTAATAGTGGACGTTGTTCAGATGGTGATCTTATACCATGCACTTGTATACGTCTGTCAATTGAAGAACTCCGATTTATGCTTCCACTACTGTCCATCATAATGGGAGCTGAAAATAGCGGTTTTCCATGAGCTTCAGGGTGATGGTGTATTGATGGCTCTTTACTCCAACTTCTCATATCTAATCCATGATCTTGGCTGGATAACTCAGAGTGGCTGGTACGTTTATCTGACAGAAATTGTGAACTACCCTCAACGGAACGTCCTATTATAACCGGAACGAAAGCTTCTCCAATGTCTGTTGAAATTCGGTCTGGTTCTATAAAATCTTCGCGGCTACTGAAGGATTTTGGCAAGGAAGGTGTTTTACTTAAAGCAGCGGGGGGAGGAGCTGGTTTTGCAGGTTTAGCCATATATTGATCCATATCATCGACTTTGAGCGAAAATGTTTCAACCACCTTAATAGACATTGGTTCCACCTGAGCTTTATTTGTGACAGCAACATTTGTTCCGGATACTACTGCAAGGGGTGTGGGTTTTTCTTTGGAAAACATTGACATGAATTTACTGGTGACATTTTTAGCAGGCGAAGGAGATTTTTCTCGTATTGGTGATTTTTCTTTTGAAAACATTGATGAAAACTTAGAAGTAGATTCTACTGGAGCTGGAGAAAGAGATTTCTCAGGTGAATTTTCTTTGGAAAACATTGATGAAATCTTTGATGCAGATGCTACTGGAGCAGGAGAAGGAGATTTTTCTTTTAGATTTGTTTCATAGTTATTTTCTTCTTTATGCTTTGCAGAGAAAAAAGTTTTAAATCTTGTTGAATATGAAGATTTTGAGGAATCTTCTATGTTATTGTTACTTAAAACATTTTTCTTAAAAGATGGTTGTCTTTCAGGAGAATGTCCACGTTTAAGTTGATGTTGATGAGTGTCTGATAATTCAGGATTACCCATTGAAAGATGTTTTAACTGTCTACCTGGAGACCTTCCACGATTTTCAATATTTCTCTTACCGTTAAAATGTTTAGACGGTGATGCGGAACGACTTCTCACATGATTTTCTTGTCTAGCAAGTGCATCCAAATTTCTGGTAGGTGATTTGGTTCTACTTCTTGCTTTCTCTTCCTCCTCCTTTACAAGTTTATCAATATCCACCAATGGTACTTGGGTATTAATGTCGATACGGATTTCTTCATCTAAGTTTAGTGGTTGTGCAGGAACTTCAGTAACCAAAGGAGGACTTAAACGTTCTATTTGAATATTGTCTCTTATATCTACTAAATTGTGCTCAAACTGTATAGCTTCCAGTTCGGCAACTGTTTGCTGAAGAGGGTCTAATGGTTTTTCAGTTGTTGTTAATTTTGTTTTCAAAGGTTCTACAATAGTAGATGCATCAGGCGAGGTTTTATATTTAGACATATCAATTGGACGATTTTGTGGCAATGTTTCTCCAGATGTTTGATATACAATATGATTATCTTTAGTTTCATTTGGTCTCATATAATCTACGGACATTGGAGGATTTGCATTAAGAAAATCGACTGGCTCAGGAGATCCTTTTAATCTCAATGGTGTTAATTCTTTGGTCATATGATCTGTGAAGGATGGTGGTTGCCCTGTTTGTGGAATTAATTGTGGAACAGTTGTAGTACCGTCTCCTGTGGTCTTATATTTAGACATATCTATAGGTCGATTTTGTGGCAAAATGTCTCCTTCTAAAGGATTGAAATCCAAATTTTCTTTGTTATCTTCTGGTCTCATGTAATCTATAGAAGTAGGTGGCTTTGCTTTGGTATAACCAAGACCTCCAGGTGGCGACATTGAACGTAAGGGAGTAAAATCGCGAGAATAAGACCTTTGTCGGTCTGTCATACCCTGAAGTGCCGTAGAGCTTACGTCCCGGGTAAATGTTGAAGCTTTATCCGACATTTGAGGAAGTGGTGTAGGCATTATAACATTGATTTGTGGCGAAAAGGCAGAAAGATCCATATTGGACGATCGTCGACTTCCACTTACTGAACGTTGTTCTCTGCGTCCATATGATGGCCAAGAAGGTGCTATATTTATATCAGCCACATATAAGTCTTGTTTGGATGGAGAACGCGATATACGTCTCAAAGATCTAACACTATGCATAGATAAAGTTTCAGGATCCCTAGACATTCTATCCATTGAGGTAAAACGTTGTTTTTGCATACCCGGCATATTGTGAGGGTCATCGTCAGATATACTGCGCACAACTAAACCTCTGGTTCTTGCAGTCTCCTCCAGTTCAGGATATTTTTCCACAAATGAAATATCAACAGATGCCGATGCCTGATCCCACGATCGATGTTTGCCAACGCTACCTATAGACATGCGTTCTGGTTCTGGTTGGGTAATACGATCTCCTGCTATTAATCTACGATCTGGGGCCATGGGTTGAAAGGGTATTGTTGGAGAATGAACATTTTTATCAATGATAAAATTTCCATCATGGGAATATTGTGGACATTGGGTATCATGATGGAAATCTAATTTGGAGGTTGGTCTTGAGTCGATCGGATTTATGCGTTCGGGAAGTAACGAATCACTTTGAAAATATTGACAGGCACAACGAACATCTAATGTCACACCACTTGAACTTTCATTACGCGACACAAAATGCTTTTTTTCTAGTGGCAAAGCTCCCACGGATGCCGATCTTCTTGCACTCATAATGTGAGAACAAAACAAAAAGCTTTGAAAACTTTTTCTTCTTTTTCTCAATGTGTAAAAGGAAAACGTCACCTAAATGATGTCTTGTGGATTTTAAGAAGAAAATATATAAATTTTAATTATTATTATTTTTTATATTATCTTCTTCTGTTCCATCCACATATAATAATTGTATAATATTATTTATATTCGTTAGTTTTAACTTTGGATGAATGCTAAGTTGTTGGCAGATTCGTTGATGTTTGTCGCTTGCGTTTTCTTTTTTTTATTTTTAGAGGCTATTTTTATAATTTTCGTATTTGCTCCAAGGGTGAACATTAAATTTTTCTGTTTTTTTTCGTATTATTTTTTTTTAACATTTATATTAAATATTAGTTTAAATACACAAATAATTTATAATTTTCGTTAAGCTTTACATATTATATTTGCTTTACATATTATTTTTTTTATATGTCGTTACACTGTATTTATAATTTATATTGTTTGAAATAGCTGATTATGGAAAATTTGTTTCATTATTTCGAAAATTAAAAATATTTTTTACTTCAACCGTTAATGCCCATCTTAATCGCTGCGAATATCGGCCAGGACTGAAAGCTTTTTTGCCAAAATCAAATAATTCAGCAAAATTATATATAAAAATATTTCGTATTTTTTTTCTTTTTGTTAATCATTTCGTCGTTTTAACGTGTCTATGAGTTATAATAAATATATCAATGTACAAACATATGTACAAATGAAAGTAGTATAATTCCTCTTTTGCTTTGTGTCAGATATATTCAATTATTCTTGAGTTTACTAAGTAGAACACATTTTTATCTCATTCTCATAATGATGATGATGATCATGATAATGATTGTGGTCATGTTGATGTTTAAAAACCATTTGTTGAATGAATGAAAACTTATTTTATTTGATGTATTTTATGCAAATAATTTAATTGTGCCTTTTTTGATGCATATTTTATTTTCTTTATTTATGTGATATA
>JACGTJ010013065.1:0-12379 GCA_014858695.1 Chrysomya rufifacies | reverse complement strand
TTTGAAATAATTGTTAAAATTCCTATTACAAAAAATTACTACCAATGACAGAGTTAACAAAAGAATTTTCATTAAAATTATTTGAAAAGAGAAAAAAAAGAAAAACAGTGAAACAGTAAATAAATTCCTAACAAAAGAATTAAAAAACAATTGAGTTGGTCCTGTTGCTATTTATTTACAAAATGCTGTTTAATAAATTTAAAAATTGCATATTTAAAATGATTTTTAGACAACAGTCAAGCGTTGAAATTATATTAGGCCCATATATTTAAATTTCTGTTTTGCTAATAATTAAAATAATAAATAGTAATACTGATGAAAGGAATTGTTAATATAACTGATATCTTTCAAGCATTCAAATCACAGTTGTTTGATTTTTTCACAGTTGCTTTAATTTTTTTTATTTTTTACCTTTATAGAATTGAATTGACATGTTGTTTTTTTTTAAATTTTAATTATTTATGAAATTAATATGTAACCACAAACTAAACAAAATTAAAAATTTATTATTTTTTATGTTTAAATCCATTTTTAATTGATTCATATTTAATTACTTATTTTCATTTTAGTTTCACTTAACATATGCATGAATACTTTTGCATTTTATTTAATGTTAAGAAAGTTAAAAGAAATATTCAAACATAATATCTTGTAAATATTTTATTAGATTATGTTGTAGAATTTTTCTATTTTATGCCCAAAAGATTTTTTAAACAACAACAACAACAACAACAAAATGTATTGATTTGTTTTCAATTAAACTTTTTCTTTAGCAATTTAGTTAAAAATAAAGAAAAATTACAGTGAAAGAAATATTTGTTATAAATTTGCGAAATAATAATTTAAATTTGACATTTGTAATTAACATATAATTTAATCAGGTGTAGTTTGATTACAGTTCTCAGATGTCTATTCAATTATATACGTTTTATGCCTTTAAAGTACCTTTTTTATATAAAATATCCATTTTTATACTATTATTTTTTATGAAACATCCTTTATTTTTACACATTTTAAAAATCTTTAACAATAACGCTGGTAAGTCGTTTCTCTATGTACAAGGAACGTTAAATTCCGCCTCAATACAACAATATGTAGAAAAAAACTTATAAAATTGGATTTCTGCATGTCAAAAGATAACAGCAAATATGTCAAAATCAGTTACCTTTAGTTTAGCTTTCAACTGATCTTATTTATAGTCTACACCATCTTAGGTTGAGAGAGTATAAAGTGTTTTGTGCAGATGTATGTAACATAGAGAAAAATACTCAAACACTCATCTTTAAGTATACCGTTTAGCTTAGAATCAGCGTCTTAATCGATTAGGGATGTCCGACCGCCTAACTGTCCATGTAAACCATTAGCGCAAAGTACAGGTCGCAATTTTAAAGCTATTGTGTTCAAATTTTCCACAGATTTTTATTTTGGGTTAGACCCTACAGAATTTGTCCATTATTTCTCAAAGCCTCCATACACCTGTCCATCTGCACAGCTGGCTGTACATGTACACCATTTCCTCAAAGTAAATGTCGCAATTTTAAAACAATCGTCTTCGAATTTTGTACAGGATATTATTGAGTTTGTATTATTTTCTCAAAGCCACCATATAAGAGTCCACTTGGAATGCGGAATAACAGGCGAAGCTAATTGAATTTGTATTATTTTCACATAGCCACCATATAAGAGTCCACTTGGAATGGGAAATAATGCCTATAACTCCCTTAAATATGAGTATAATTTATGTTATGTTACCAAATTGTATTCCTATTATTCTATACTCCGTTCATACTGTCTTAAATATGAGTATACCCTTTGTTATATTCCAAATTTCATTTTAATCATTCTATTATTTCACCTAGTCCTCCATACAAACGTTCTCCCAGACTCAGTCAAATTGCTCATAGGTTATTTTTTGTACCAAGGTCTAACCTATTAAAATTCATCATAATCACTGTATTATTTATCATAACCCACATACAAATGTCCTTGCGGAGTAACACTCTTAAATATGCATATAATTCAATAAAATTTCTTTTTTATATTAAAACTTATGTTTCAAATTTCATTCTAGTCGGTTTTTTACTTCATTAAGTTCCCATAAAAATACCATCAGGAATTGAAAGTTGGAACATATAATATTTATATGTTCTAAGTCAAGTGATGTGTTTCACTTGAATCGATGAAATATTTTACATAATATTCTGCCCTTATGTGTGTAAGGTTTCATATAGTCGGGCTGGATCGACTAAAGCACTGCTACTTGTTTTTCTATATATTTTACAAACTTATAACCAAAAGCAACAAAATGTTTCCAAATCAGCTATAAATAAACACAATTTTTTGGTATCATGTGCATTCATGACTTCAAACAATTAAAAATATTATATGCGGCTTGGCCGAATCTTTAATACCCACCAACAAAATATATTGAAGTTTATTTAAACGATAACTGTTGTGTGATGAAAAATTAGAAGGAAGCCCTGCTGCAAGAATATCAAAAATGGAATAAAAATAACGATTTTAGTTAATATTTTTAAATTTCATCGTTTACCACCATTCATTTCATATTTGAGACATGTTATATCACAAAATACACCAAAATCACGGATTTCAGTGGGTGGACGGAGCACGTCAAATTTTTTCCCATATTCTTCTATTAGTCAGTCTAAAATTTGTACATTCTTCCCTTTCCCTTTCATATGCCTAAAATTGTATATTTTTATGAGCAGTCAGAAAAATGAACGGCTCGCGCCTATTTTTCGCATCTTAGTTTCTCGTTACCTTAAATTTAATCTTTATACGTTCACTAGTTTCATATTTATGAATAGTATGTACTACTATGTTACATAACTTCCTTATACGTAATCCAATTCTGCCCATTTTTCCATACCAAACAAAAATATTTATGCCAAATTTCGCCTTCCTAGCTCATCACGTGTGATTTCTCTCGTGCTCTCAACAGTCAGACGGAAAGACAACGCTAGATCGACAGAATCATACCTGGACCCAGAATATAAGAAACATATTGGGGTCTTAGACGAATATCTTAACATGTTACAAACGGAAAGATAAACTCATTTTTTCCATGGTGGGTATAAAAACAAAAACCTTTAACATTTTTTTTTTAATTTTATTATTTTCTTTAGTTTGAATTTCATTTCTTTGAATTTCCCCTGGATTGTATTTTTTCTGAGAAAATTAATAGTATTTTTTAGTTGTTTTGAAAGAAAACATAAAATGTAACAACATCGAGAAACAGGAAATAATGTTCCTGTAAACATTTTACATAATTTTGATAATTTCTTTAGGCTACTATGCATATAATTAAGGTAAATATTATTGAATCTTGAATCTGACAGCACTTCATCTTAGCTAAATTCAATATAAATTGATTTTCCTTTTATTTATCAGTGTACATCTTAGAAAAATGTAAATAATTTACTGCAAACATATTTTAATATTTATGCCTTTTTTTCTGTTCAACATTTCTTGCACTTGACTTGAACATTTATGCCTTTTAGCCATAAATATTCTTTCATTTCATAATCGTCAAAGGCATTTTATTTAAAACTTTTAAATGTATCAAAAATTTAAAAAGAAAGAAAAAAGGAAGTTATGAAATAAATGTACACTTCAATGAAAACTAGTTACTTGTATTGTGATATTATAGTTAGGATGTATGTTCAATTATATACTTAAGAAATTTGATGTCTGTGGTTGAAAGTACATCTCAAAATTATGTTTTTTGTTGATAGTATTGATGATTATAATGTTGTCAATATTCTTGTTCAGAGTTGCCTATTTATTTCATCTTATTATACCAATTATTAAAATTACATACAATCAATAGCAATGTTCATGTAAAGTTGTAACATGTTTGTCCGAATCATATTCGAAGAGCATAACATTACTATTACTATTGAAGTATATGTTTGAACAAATTATTATTATACTTTTCAAAACCAATAAACATGATTCTATGAATCATTATTACAATTCCATTTCATAAAAAAAACTTATGTTTTCTTAGAATGTATCACAATTGTGCTATGATCTAACTTGCTCACATATTTATGGTCCCGATTTATTATGTTGTGATCCTATTTAAATATGTCAAGAACGCACTTTATTATTTTTATGATCCCATTTAATCATGTTTAAGTTCTCATTAGAACAAAATTTGAACACAACATTAAAAAAAAAATAGAATTGAATGCAAATTTTATGAAAATTATATGATCAAATGTAATCATAATATGATAAAATAAAAATCGGATGAAAAAGTTAGAGACTTTACTTTACTATTTATTTATATTTATGAATAAACTAAATGGGAATTGTTATGAAATCTTTTATTGATTATGGTAGGGTGAAAGAAAAATATGAAAATCTCAATATTTTAGAAATTGTTTGAGAGAAAATCAATTAGTTTAATATTATATTGAAGAGTAATATGATTCATTTAATCATTTTTCGTTTTAATTTTTGTTTTTCCCTTATAATCACATTCAAAGTAGTAATATGATTGTATTTTGTATTGTATATTAATAAAATAATTACGTACAATCATTATAATTATAAAACTCAAGCATGTGGAGAAAAGTTTTATTGAATTTGAGAAACATATGATTCTAAATTATCAATTCGTTATTGTTATTATCAATTTCCTATCATTCTTCTTCTTAGTCGAATATAAGAGTCTTAATATGAAAATATGATTGTGACAATTATTGATTGATCTTAAGAACTTATAAATGTGAACCACTTGTTCATATTTGCGTTACGACATTAACATGTTTATGATCATATTTCATCATGTTATGATCACAATTAATAATAAATTGTACATTAAAAGAACTAATTGTTATAATGAGATATTTTGCCAAATAAAGAAAATTTCTCTTATGTTAAAGAAATTTTCAAATGGGTGCTTTTAGGAAAAAGGAAATAGCCCAATTTAGATGTAAAAATTAATCCAACATTTCATATTTTTTAGAAAATTATGAATAATTTTTATTGAATATATGCAAAACTCTAACATTTCCCTTTACTCTGAATCATAGCCGTTTTTTTTAAATAAATTTATTTACCTTTTTCCCAAGATTTTGTTACATTGTTGGTATTCTTTTAAGACCAAATTTAGCTTCTTCTTTTTCAAATCACCTGGCAACTTTGTGCTTGTTCTTCAATAATATAAAGTTGTTTTTTTTTTCTCTCTATAAACTAGTTGAATAAGTTACATACGTACTTGAAAAAATAAAATACAATATACTCTTGCACATTCCTTATGAAATTCTTTAGAGAATTTATAAAAATTTATTGAATTGGAAATTATTATATAAGAAGTAAAACTATTCTAACTTTATTGTAAGCTATTACATCTAAAAAACAAAATATAATTGTAGTTTAAATTTTATGTAACCAAATACAATGATTAAAAAAAATATATTTTTGTAATACATCCTAATTTCCCGCATAAAATACAAAATACAAGGATATGTAGTAAATTATTTAATTTTTCGATTTCTTCACATCAAATTGACTATTTCAATCTTCATGCAAAATAATCTTTACATTTAATAATATTTAACATAAAAGCTTTCATGAAACAAATGCAACCAATTTAGTTTCAAAACACCGTTACATCCAAAATAGCAATTCATCTAAAATCTATTACACAAGAAAGCTTTTCTTTCTCCTTACACCAATAAAAAGTAAAAGAAAACCAACAACAAAGAAAAAAAAACAATAAAATTGGCTCAAAATGAACTTTTACATTTGCTAACAAAGTGTGCGAAAAAAAACGCAAAGATACATTGTAAAAATATAATCAGTACATATACACATGCACAGGATAATAGGGCAGGACATTTTGAAGAGACGACAGGCAGTCATAAGGAGAAATTGAATTCATCGATGTATGTGGTAACATGAGTAAGCTAACGCCAACTAGTGGATGACTTGTGGATTAAATTAACAGAGAAATGATGACAGTTAATGAAATTGTATGCGTATCGCTGTGGGTGTGAATGGCTTTAAATGTATTTGTGTGAATTCATGAAATTCCAGTAGTTTTGTTTTGGATGCTAATTGTCATCATTGTGCTAGTGAATGACAATATTTGACAATTACAAAATAGAGTTTTTTATAGATAAGGAAAACTTCTGATTTCTCAATTGAACTGCTCATGCACAATCGATCTGTGTTTAAATATTTCACCGGCATATATCCTGCTTGGTTTTACGTACATCTCAAAAATGTAGGCATAACATCCTGAAACATATCTATAATCAAAGTAAGTCAATGGTTGAGATTTTTATGTACAATGCAAATGATATATTCCTAGAAGCGATGTCTGATTTGAATTATACGACTTGTTTTATAACAGGCCTGGAAGACTGCACCAAAAACGGTAGCTGATTGATGCCGAAGATTTGTTGAGGCCCTAAATTCTCTATAGTAATGACAGTAATTGATTATAAATAGTTCTTTTTTTTTTGAAAACACTAATGTTAAAAGTAATATTTTGGGACTTTTAACTTTATACAAATAGAATCAAAATGTTGTTTTAATAAAACAGACTTTTATGGATTTTAGCATCGGTCATATATTCTTTTGAACTAATAAGAGCAGAACATATGTACTTTTCTTAATATAGAGTATAATTGTTTTATTTAAAAAATATAACTCATACGTTATGGTGATCTAGTAACTTTAATACATTCAATACCTGGGCCAAAGATAGTTTTTACAACTTTAAATATTTTTAACCAAATTTATTATTTTATATCTCATTTCGGAATTCAATCCTTAACATTTCCAGAATAAGTGATGCTGCTGGCAATTTTGCGAACATTTTTGTATGGAAGCTATGGGAAATGTGGATAATATTAAAAATGAAATTTGGCAAACAAATTAAAATCTTTTAACTTATATATAGCAAGTTTTAAAAAATTAAAGCCATATTTAAGCTGTTTAAGATCTTAAAACCTCATTCTGTTGGAGTACATTTGTGACTATTGGGTATATATCAGATCTAGGCAAAATAGTTGCTCGTATAATGATCTGTTTTATCAAGATATTTCTGCGTTTAGATTCCCCATATTAAGTGAACTTTTGTATGGGAGGTGTGGCCAATAAACGACTTATTCAAATGAAATTTCGAATATATGAAATGAATAGTGGAATAGTGGATCGATGGTGATAAGCTTTACAACATTTTACCAAGATAGCTTTAAAATTACAACCTGCAGTTTGATTATAACGTTACATGGAAGGATGAACGAATGATGATCGTTAAATCAATTCAGATTGGTATACTTCAAGGTGAAGTAATTTATTGATAGTAATTTATCTATGTTACAAACATCTGCATAAACTAATTATATCCTCTCCATTTATGGTGGTCACAGTTAAGAAAAAGTTAATGAAAATAAAGTTTTCATTTATGGTTTATTGTACTAAGTTTCAAATGCACTTTAATAATGTTTTACCAAATAGTAGTCAATACAAGTAAAATTTAAATAGGCGCCCAATCGTAACACTTAAGAACGCGTCATTTGAAATCTTTAATAATATCATTTTCAAAATTTTTCATACGATTGAAGTTGTAAAGCAATTCAGATTAAAAAATGTTTGTTAATTTGTTTAGGCATATATTTTGTCAAATTTTGCAAGAAAGGAGCAGCGCTATTTCCAAGTCATCGTCATTATCTTCTCTCTCCTAGTCATGTTAAATATCGTGGTAAAATATTCTAAACATAAATCATAACAAAATTTGTTTTTTCCTCGCTCTCTCCAGCTAAAACTTTATTAAAGTATTTCCTTTAGTGCAAAAGTTGCGAAATTGTTGAAAAAAGAAAAAGCATCCAAACTGCTGGGTAAGTAGTTAGTTGGTGCTTTTATGTGATAGTAATGGTAGAAAATCAATTGAGTGAAAAGCCCTTGGGAATAAATGTTAACATTTGCTCTAACATTACAATGTTAAATAAGTATTTGACACTGTAAATTGATAAATTTAATGAGAGAGAATGTGAAAATTTTCGGTGGCAAAGTAAAGTTAACGAAGAAAATTTACAAAATGCAAGCAACAGGTTCATAAAAAAGTAAATAATTATAAAAAATTAAAAATAATAAAGAAAAGAAATGAATTCAAAGATAACTATTGCAACCCCGAAATCTTTGGCAAATGATAACAAAATTTATTATTTCAAAATTAGTTTTTTTTTCAGAAATCTAAGCAAAATTTTCACTTATGTTATTATTAATAATTTCAAAAGACTTATGATTCTGAATGGGACGGTATACTAATAGGTGGGTGTTCCTGTTTGTTTTTTTCGCCTTACAAATATTTCGAGTTTGCACCAACCACCTATGGTGGGTTAAGATTTTTGGGGAACAATCCGATCAATGGGAATTTGTTTTTATATTTCTTCATTGATTTTGAGAAGGCTTTTGATACCCTTCTTCCTTCCTTATAGTCCTCTTTTACATGCCCGCGAAAATGATATCACTTGTGAAAGCTTTGCTGGATGGCGCACCTGTAAAGTCCTGCATTACAATCGCCTAAGCAGATACCTATTGCTACCTTGAAATCTTTGGCAAAAGATAACAAAATTTATTATTGCAAATTAGATTTTTTTTCAGAAATCTAAGTACAACATCCAATTATGTTATTATCATTAATTTCATAAAACTTATTCAATTTTGTCCACAAAAATTTAAAATTTTCCATATTATTTCATTTTACTCGTATTGCTTATTTTTTACATTAATGTTTTTGCTTTATAATATTTTCTGTTTTAACATTGAAATAAATACAATTTCTTTGAATTTCATTTCTATATTCAATTGTCATTTGACAATATAATTCTTCTTATGTTCGCAGCTAAGATTCAAAAGAATCTCTTTGTGACAATATCCTTTAGCAAAAATATCATATTTACCTTAAAATAAAGGCTAAGAAAAAAAATAAAGCAAGAAAAACTTAAAACGATTATCAGCAACAGTATCTGAACGGATTTTACTTTGATGTTGTAAAGTATGAGATTTTTTTTTTTTTATTTCTTATATTTTTTTTTATTTTATATTTCATGCATTAATTTATTTTTTTTGTTTTTGTGAACGGACGTAATATGACAAACGTCATCATGAATAGTGGAAAATGCTAAAGAATAAAATCTAGGAAAAAGCAAAACGAAACTAAAAAGGCCATCAAAAGAGATGAAGGTAAAAGTATCCTCGAGGGTTTGAATTAAATTACGCAACATTACGTTTGCAACATTGTTTTATATACATTAGAGTGATACAAAATTGCTTGAATTGAAAGTTGCTTCAACATTTATTAGTTTATGAATCGATTCTATTGTACTGGACGTAAAATCAAGTTCAATAATGTTAGCGCCACAGTGTACAGCCTTAGATCAGTTAATTCCTACATGACATCCAAAATCTGTTACCTGTTTGTAGTTTTCAAAAAATCTATGTACATTTCAATTTAGTATGTGCAACCAAATATTTATGCAATCATCATGTAATATGGAACAGCCCTAATGTACATTTAGTTGTAAATATTTATTTACAAAAGAAATACTAGAACGAAAATAAGAAATGTTAAACGTTTGTCAATAAGAAAACTTAAGAATTGACAGTGTAATAGAATGCGTAGGAAAAAATATATATATATTTTTTCAAGTTAAAGCTAAACTTTTTCTCTGTTATAATTAAAATTTTATAATATTATGTGGAATAAAATAAATATTAATAGTATTGATTTGTTGTTGCTGTTTTCAGTAAATAATATTAAGTATTTAATACTTGATATTTCAGCAATAATTAACATTAAAATATTTAATCATGTAATGCTTAAAAATCCTGAAATATCTGTGTAGACTGAAGAATATATGCTATAGTCGGTAAATACCGACCCTCTATACTATAGTCTGTAAAAGAGACCCTCTGCCACCAGGATTTTTACAAACACATGTAAGAATGCTCAAGCTCGACTATAGGATACCATACACCATTTTATGCAAGTTGAAATAAAGGACTATTCGTTTCCAATTCATTTGTCTTTGTATCAATCTGACTAGAACTTTCCAGGGTATCTTTAAAATCTGCGAATCTTACTCATACAAAAACAAGTAAGAATGTTTAAGCCCGACTATATGATACCGTACACTATTTTATTCAAGGTGAAATAATATACTATTCGTTTCCAATTCATTTGTATTTGTATCAATCTGACTTGAAGTTTTCCAAGGTAACTTTAAAATTTGCGAGTCTTAATCACATATTTAAGAAACCTAATTCCCAGTGTCAAAATATTTATTTCTGACAAATTTGAAAACGATAGCTTCAAAATTGAGACCTGTAGAGTTTGCACAATCTTTACGTGCACGGCCAGGCGTTCAGATGGATGGACATCGTAAAATAGACTCAGAAGAGTGCTTTAGATTCGTACGGTATACTTAAATCCGCACAAACCACTTATGGTAGTGTATAATATGTCAAGTAAGATTGTTATAGTCTTTCAAAACCGATAGATATTTAATCAGTTTCAATTCCTTATAGTATAATTAAAACCTGTGTCAAATTTTATAAATATATCTTCCAAATTGCAACGTCATACACATTTTTAATAATTTTTTGAAGTTTTAATTCCCATTTAGAGAAAACTTTCATATGAAAGCTATACCATCGGTATTGCCCAAATATAAATAGGGATACAAAAATAGGATTAAATGCCTCAGTGCCAAATTTCATCAAATATACGACCTGTAGTTTGATAACAACGTTTACACGGATGCGGATCTACTTAGAACGTGATTCTGTATCGATTGGTATACTTATGATTCTTAGTTGAACAGGATACAAATAGGTGTGTGTTGCTGATTATTTTTGCAGCGTTACAATTATTTCGAGTTTGCACTAACCAACTATGGTGGGTTAGAATTTTCGTGGAACAATCCGTTTAATGGCAATTGCCTTTATATATGGTTTCATTGATTTTGAGAAGGCTCTTGATACCCTTCCTTTCTTCCTTATATTCCGCAAAACTGATATCACTTGTGACAGCTTTGTTGGACGTGCTACATATAAAGTCCTGCATAACAAACGCTTAAGCAGGAAAATATCTCTTTATAATTCTCATAATATTTCAAATAAACCGCAGATATGAAAAAATTTATCATGTAACCTTTTAAGTAAATGATTTCATACCTTTTAAATTCTGTTTGTTTTATGTCCACTTAACAATGACACGACAAGCGTCAAACAAAAAGCAACACATAATAAAAAAAATCAAATATGAACTACATGCAACATCCACTAACAAGTACCCCTTTAATACATATAGTACTTTATTCTCTTTGTAAATCGAAAACCTACGAAAACTTTATATACTTTTAAAGAAAGAAAAAAATACCAAACGATAAAAAAGGAAACTGAAACAAAAACAACATTCATAAAGAGAAAGTAATGACAATAACGAGAGCAAAAAATAAAACACAAAATACTATTAAATACAAGTAGACAGAATCATCTACAACGGAATGAGTGAATGAATATGAAATATGAATTCACTTACGAATCACAGTGGCCCCAAGGCCATTAAGATCCATGTACAGAGACCAACTAACATAAGGCCACAATTTGTTTTTTTCTCTTTTTTAATGGAAAGGACACAAATATACTTTTGTATAAATAAATATTGAATTTGTATGTACATTTGCATGTATATGCTTTTCTTTGCTTTTTTTTTCTTGCTACAGAAAAACACTTACAACTGCATTATAAAAAACATAGAAAAAAAAATTAAACCTAAAAGTATAAAAGTGTAACAACAACTTCGGCATCAGCAATGACGTCAATAACAACAACGTTATTATTTTATAAGTACATCAACATGTATCCGAATGAACAAAAAATTAATTTTGTTGTTCTTATAGAAAATAAAAGTAGGCCCATTTTATGTCTATTTGTATCTACAAAAAATACATATGTATAAGGTTTGAGTTATTAACTTTGCTCCGTAAAAACATATTCACTGGTCGACGATATAGTGAAATAAAAATTATTATAGAAGTGGATATATTTAAAAATAAATTATATTTTATATTACAAAAAAACTTTACTGAGAGGAAAACATTTTAAATTTCATTGCTGCCGAAACTTGACCACAACTTTCTTCCTTCTTCGTCATAAATCATTTTTATACCAACATTCAATTTCGGAATCAAATACGTTGAAGAACAACTTATATAATAATTTTAATACTTTTTTCAAAATAAATTAATTATAACTGATTACATCGGCATCTTCATAACCCTTTACGGCCTAGAATCCCGAACAAGAACTGAACTAGAACTGAACTAGAACT
>JACGTJ010013063.1:0-25864 GCA_014858695.1 Chrysomya rufifacies | reverse complement strand
CCACTTTATGCGAGGTAAATTAACGGACTATTTGTTTCCAAAGTTTTGGCGAATTTCTCTCACATATTTAAGATTTTTTGTTTTTGTACGAAAACATGCCGAAAAATAAGTCGTTTTAATAAATTTCATAAAATTCATTAATGGACCGAACACGACCATTTTCAACACGTTTTGTCCTTCTATTAATATAATAATCATTTTGGAGAGCATTTGTATGAGGGCAAAGTGAAATAATAAGACGATTAGAGTGAAACTTGGCTCATGAGTACAGACAAAGAAAGAAGTTACGCATGCTAAATTTCATTACATTACACACTCGTTCAAGCAAGTTTGGGGGCTGGAATAAATAATAGTCCGATTATAATAAAACATGCTACGTATGTTGAAAATAATAAAAGTATACAAAATTTCATTACAATACATGCACATTTATGATAGTTATGAGCTCAAAAATTAATTTCGGGAGTTACAGTTGTATGGGTGCTAAGTGAAAAGACGGACCTATCATGACTATTTTTTACAAATTTCATTCGTATACCAAAATAATAATCTTTACTAAATTTTATCGCAATATCTTTAAAACCATTTTGAAAGGACGTTTGTATGGGGGTTAAGTGAAATAATGAGCCAACAAAAAAGTATACGTGCCAAATATTATGAAACTACAAACTCAGTTAAGGGAGTTATGAGTTCAAAATCTTACTCCGGAGGTACATTTATATGGGGGCTAGGTGAAATAAAGGACCGATCATGGCTAATTTCAATAGGCTTGGCTCAGTTATATTAATGTCCTTTGGTACCGTGCATTTAAACAGAAAATTATTACATACCTAACGTGTATACGCGTTTTTAAAGGTCACATTTTATATCGATTTTCAAGAAATGAATTTTGTTAAAAAGAACACTGCTATTATTCATGGTGCAACTGTAAATGTATAGAACATTCATCAAAAATACCAAATAATTTACAACAAATTATGAAGAAAACATACAATTATTTTCAGTTGAAAGATAGTCAGTCTATCAATATTCATATCTTTTCTATTTTGTATACCCTTCACTTATATTGAAAGGGTATAATAAGTTTGTCATTCCGTTTGAAATTTCTACATTTTTGATTTGAGACTCCATAAAGTATATATATTCTGAATCGTGTGTTCAAAAAAAATGTCCGTTCTTCAGTTGGTAAGTCGTTTATGAAAGCCTCCGACCATAAAGCTATACAATATGTATATCAAATCATTCCTTAGCGTCGCGAGAATTTCGCTATTTAAATTCGGCATTCATAAATGGCGTATGTGTCTTCAAAAAACCGTTATTTTTGAATATTTTTCAATATTTCGACCATTTCTATACGTAAAAATATTAAATGTTATTTTATTTATAATAGTTGTTTGGATTTGTGAAGATAGAGACTTCGTTGTTTCACTGAAAATTTGATTGATTTTTGGGAGGATTTTTCGGCTTAAAATTTTACCGGATTCGATCATCTGGAACGGAGAACGGAAGAGGCTATTTTTGGAAGATTTTTTTTTGTTAGTCAACTTAAGTGAAGTGTATATAAAATCCGGCATAGCTGAATAAAGCGTTCTTACTTGTTTTTTTTTATTTGAAATTTTATTTGGTTGGTAATGAAGCATAAAGTTCTTTAGCTTTAGCGGGACTTATTTTTAACATGAAATTCTCTTTGTAATTTTTATTTCATTTTGTCCACTAAAAATATCGAAACAATGAAAGCAGGAAATTAAAAATTGGTTTACAATTTAAATTTAATAAAAACTTTATGCAATTTTACAAAATGTTGAAAATAGTTAAACATTTGTATTTTTTAACCGAAGGCTAATAGACCATAAAATGCCAAAAAAAAAATCGAGTTGATAAAAGTTTTATAACTTGAAATGAATTGAAATAAATGGTTGATGAACATTTTAATGCTACTTTTGAGTTATTAATTACAATTACTAACATTTTTTTTGGTAAGTTTTTAAACTTAAATAGATTAAAAAAATAAATTTATTTGTTTTATTATTAATTAATTAATTAATGAATTTATTTTGGATTATTGTCCAAAATAAGTTTTTTATCCTACATATATTTGTATGTAATGTGAGATGTATAAATTTCAGGTATTTATGTATATACGTGCAGTACGTATTATTATAAATTACTTACAAGTAATATTTATTTAGTTATTTTTAACTATTTTATCAGACCAGACCTACACTCTCTCTTTTTTTGGAAAAGTTTTTCTTCGTTCATCCAACATGAACTTGAAAGTCATTGTTGGAGACTTGTTTTTCAGCATCACACGCTCATTTTGATATTTTTGTTTCTTTCTTATATTGTTTCATAAATTTTCTTATAATTTGTAATAGCAACAATAAAAGCAGAAACTACGAAAATTATGCATACATACTAGCAGTAATGTAAAGCCGGTACCACATCGACCCACTTTAAATTCTAGGTCTGTATATGTCTGTCCCTCTGTTTGTCATAATCTTTACATGTATTTATTTTATAGTTTGCTTTTAAATAATAAACATAAATAAAGTAATTGCCATAAAGTGAATAAATATATATATATACATGAATACATTCATATATGTATATGTACATGTATGTGGTTATAAATGTACTTTTTAGAAATCCAATTGCTTAAAATGCGAAGCCCTGTTATAACAGGGCTTGTGACAATATATTGTCACAAGACATAAAGTTAGACATTTTATGCATATATATGTTCAAAAATATAATGTAGACATTATATTTATGCACTCACTTACTTACTTAATCACGAGTGAATGTTTTTTAACGCATTTCAACTAGTCTTCAGACTCCAGATATTTGTATACCCTTCATTTATAGTGAAAGGGTATATATAAGTTTGTCATTCCGTTTGTAATTTCTACATTTTTTATCTGAGACCCCACAAAGTATATACATTCTGAATCGGCTATGCCGAATCTTATATACCCTTCACTTAAGTTGGCTAACACTAAAAAATCCTCCAAAATAGCCTATTCTATTCCCCGTTCCAGATAGTCGAATCCGATAAAATGTTGAACCGAAAAATCTTCCAAAAATCAATAAAATTTTCAGTGAAACAATGAAGTCGCTATCTTTTTATAACGGCTTCCCTTTCCGTCTGTCGGTTGGTATGTCGTTTATGAAGGCCCCCGCCTATAAAGCTATACAATATGTGTATCAAATCATTCTTTAGGGTCGCGAGAATTTTTTTAATTCGTCGGAATCCATTTATTAATGGTGGAGATATATTCGAATAACCGTTATTTTTAAATATTTTTGTCTATTTCTATACATACTTGGATCCTCCAAATCATTCCTTAGGGTCACGAGAATTTTGCTATTAAAATTCGTCAGTCTTCAAAAAACTGACAGACTTTATTGTTTCACTGAAAATTTTATTGATTTTTGGAAGATTTTTCGGTTAAACATTTTAGCGGATTCGACCGTCTGGAACAGGAACGGATATTTGTGGAGGATTTTTTTTGAGTTAGCCAACTTAAGATTAGGCACTGCCGAATATAGCGTTCTTACTTGTTTCATATTATTAATGCTGTAATATTCAGTAAGTTAGTCACACATGCGCCATATTTTCATACTGAAAGTCGAATAAAATTCCATTAAATGTTAAACATTATAGATGACCACTTTGAAACATTTCTTCTCTTTTTTTGTGAGATTTTGCTTTGTATTTGTTATATGTGCATTCTATAAATCTAAATATTTTCTGTAAAAATTTAAGTTTTAAAAAGCAAAAGTAATTTTTTGAAATCGAAAATTATTTATTCTTACTTATACATATATTTAGAAATGTTATCAACATGCGAAAAAATAAAATTTATATCAGAAATCGATGTATTCTAAACAAGAATTTCCATTTTTAAATTTGCTTATTTAGAATAATTAGTTAATATATTTCCATTCTTCTTAAATTCTTCCAACTACATTCAATATATACTTTCAATAATATAAAACCATATTGTAAGTGTAGTTAGTATTACAAATACGTTTTAACATGTAGTTAATTAAATCTATAAATTAACGTACATATTTACATGTATGTATATAATGAGCTACTACGCTAAATTTTATATTAAATTATATGATAAACCTTTCCAATACAGCCAATTGTAATTACATAGGCCTTTTATGCATAATTTTTATTTATAAGCCTTTGTTATTTGTGTAAATTAAATTTTGTGTGCAAAAATTAAAATAAGAAATAACCGCAATAAAAATTATAAAAAAAAACATATAATAAACTCAAAGACCTACACATAAACTGGAGGTTTAATGTACAAGATGGGGGCAAATAAATAAGAAGTCCAATATAATTCATTCTACAGATATGCTGATCGTAATATTAATATAAGTTTGTATTATACAATACATGATCCATAAGGCGGAAATTCTAACAACTTTATTTTTAAATTGTTAAAGATCAAGAAAGAAATTTTAAATTCATGCCTGTTTTTTATTGGGCTCATAAATATGAACTCGTATCGTAGAAATATAATAGATTGAAACACATGTTGGTTGCACTTCGCTTACTGTATGCATAAACATTTCTGTTTAAACATAAATCATTTGATTTTATGTTGCGTCTTCTAATAGTGATATTCTACTTGTTCTACATTTAATTTTCCTTCTATTATACTCTACACCACCATAGATGGCGTGGGTATAATGACTAATACTTACATTAGATATATCGTTCGGCTTAGAATCACTTTCTAAGTCGTTACTGGCTGTTTATGTAAACCATTTGCGCAAAGTACAGGTAACAGTTTAAAATTGTTCAGCTTCAAATTTGATAAAGATTATTATGGTCCAAGGACAAAGCCTATTGAAATTGGTGATGAAATGGGAAATAATTAAAAGTAGGAAAATCGATCATAATCGATCCATTATTTGTCATAGCCTCCAACTATAACTCTCCTAAATTTGTGTATGAATAATTATATACATAAATTTTCTGTTGATTTGCATTTTTGCTTCAAATTTCATTTTAATTGGTAATTATTTAATTATTATTTCAACTATCGCTCATACAAATGTCTTTTCGGAATTGAAATTTAGAGTATATAAAATTAATATTAATATTCTGCTTTTATGTGATGTAAGGTATAGTGGGGCTTGACTGACTGTAGCACTTATACTTGTTTTTAATGCAGTCACTAACGATATTTTGAGAATTTAAATTTAAGGAAATTGTATTGAACTTTTGAATCTGCAAAACATGTAGCTACAATTGTCTTAAAGTTTACAACGTGTGTTATGATATGTGATTGAATATCCGCAAAAGATTTTGGTAAAACCTACTTCATTGACTTTGCCCTTAATGCGATGAAGAATACTAATATTCTTGATAATTTTCTTCACCATCTTTATGAACCATCTTAACCATCCCTAAAAAATCTTTTAATGAATATACTTTTCGGAAATTGAAGCTTCAGAATGAATGGTTGTTAGGAAATAATATTACTGTAATGAATTGATCATCAAGTTCCGATCTAAGCAAATTAAGAGTATCTTAACTATTTTAACTTAAAATGTAAATTTAAAATAAAAATAAATGCATAATATAACAAAATTAACCTGAATGTAGGCAGTTTAAATGTTTACCATTTAAAGGGTAGAACAAAAAATTAATATTCTTTTAAAGTATAAATTTTATATTTGCATTTATGAATGCGGTTATAAACTAGACGCACAGAATGAAATTAGCACCACGTACATACATACATTTTGAAACAACTAAACACATTCTATTTTCCACATGTAGCCGATTTGCCATTTAAATGTTGCACTTTGGCATTTTCCCTTGATTATTTCTTATGTTGAATCTATTTCTTATGTTGTTGGATTTTTATGTTGTTTATTATTGAAATTTAAGAGAGGCCGGTCATGTTTTTCAAAGGCGTGTAACATGTGTACGTAATATATATTTTGGTCGATTTTTTTAATAATGTTTTTATCGTTTTATTTTAATAAAAATTGTTGTATTATTATTTCCTTAGATGTTGTTATTGTAGCCGCTGCTTTTCCAATTTATTTATAATTTATTTAGTTGAATATATCCATATGAGAATAATATGTGGGTAGTTTGTGCAACACATGCAACAAGTTGTATAGGTACGAGAAATAAACAAATAATAAACATTTTGAAAGCCCTCTTAAAAATTTAATATAAAAATTTTGGTTTTGCCAAATGTTTGGTTACGTAGCGCGAACTGAAATTCAAGTGGTTACATATCGCGAACTGAAATTCAACCTATCTTGTCAACAATGTTTTCTCTAATATATTTATTACCTCGTTCAGATTATTAGAAAGTTTTTAAAAATTTCAATTGATATTAATATTATTCGAGTAGTTTGAAATCACTTTCATAAAATTCAGTATTCGAATAGTTTTAACTCACTTTCATAAAATTCAGTATATTTTTGTTATAATACATTTTAAACTAAGACCGCAACATTTAAACTCCTAATTAAGTAAAAATAACCAAATTGTTTTTTACAATTTCTGCACATAATTTAACTCCTATGCAATGACATACATTACGATATATTTAGGCACATAAAAATACAGTCGCATACAAAATTATTAAAAAAAAAAATATATATATAACAAGATCATACATATTATTGCCAAATTAAACTTTTGTATAAATAATAAAATATTAAAAATCTATTGTGTACATTTTTTTTGTTTAAGAAAAATCACATAAACAATAATATTTTCATGAACTCAATCATTAAACAACCTGATTTCATTTTTGTTAATTTATAATTTTTTCATACATACATAATTGTTATAAATTAAAATATAATAAAATTATAGAAAAGATACCAAATCACGGCATAAATTAATTTGCAACAGTCACAAAAGAAAAACATAAATAAATAGGTATGTTTCTAACAAAATAAAAAAAATTAAAGACATATTATTAGTGAACTTTAATACGTTTGTAAGTATGTATATCGGTAAAATAACCTACAAATGCTTTATGTTTAACATGTAACAAGTGCACTCTACAAACAACACGAACATAGATAATTTAGTCATATGAATTATTGCTATAGTTCCATTAAAAAGGTTTGCCTATTTATTATTATTATTATACATTTAGTATAGTAATACCAAATTATGAAGTTTTAGGATATCCTTTCAATTTACCACATCCACCAGAATAAGCATTTGAATAAAATTTGATTCTCTCAATTAGGACTTAATTACATTTAATGCAAATTCGATAGAAGAAAACCCAAAAAATATTCAAACATGTTTTTTTTTTATCAAATGACAAATCCAATATATTGTTATAATTTGTATATGGTGGACATAAATAAAACAAATGTTTTTCTATTTTGTCGTTGCATTTTCTGTTTTTTTATATTTTTTGTGTTCATTATGCATTTTAAAAGATAAAAAATAAGTAAAAAGTTATTGGCCCAATCATCCAACTAACTTGACCGTAAAAGCTAAATCACACACATTTTTCTGCAAAAACGCATTAACACTATTATAAAATAAAAACAAACTAAACAAAACTAAATTTATAATAACTAGACATATAAATCCATATTCCTGCCAAGATTTTTGAGGGCTTCCTAGTTTACATATTTTATGATCATTTGTCGAAAGTATTTGTATGTACAAATGTTTTTTATGTTGAAGACAATTTTAAAGATTTGCGAAAATATCATTTCTAATAATAAATATCTAAAAAGGCGTATCTAAATATGTTTGACTTTAAGAAAAGTTTTATTTTTTATTTTTTTGGCTCTTTTATTTGTCTTATTAACAAAAACAGACATTTTGTTTATTTATATAGTATGTGAATTTGTATGTTCGAATCAGTTTTAATTTTTTAAATACACACTCACACAGAAAATGTTTTCAGTCAGCATAAAATACTGACCTATAACAAAAATTTTAAAAACATTTTTATTCTCTTAAAAATAATTTTGCAAAATAGTCAATTATTTTATATCTACAATATATCTGAAGATATTTAAAATGTTCATTCGACATCTTTATTATTTTACAGTTAAAAAAATATGAATTGATTGGAGAAGTTTGAGTGAAAATATAATAGATTGAAATACCATCAAGATGTCTGCTATACTTTTTAACCCAGATCCAGAGCAAGATTTAAATTCAACTTCGTCGACTCACAATGAGTCGAATACTTCCTTAGACAACAATATGTCTGCGTACAATGATAACGACCATCAACAAAAACAAAAGTTAGATCGTCCTTGCTCTGCCATTTATGAAAATATTTTAGATACAAAAATGAATGGACTTAAACTTCATTCAGAACCAGACGATGATGTGGATACTTCTCACAATGTCAATAATGGACAAAACTACTGTGATGGCAGTGATAGCGGTGTGGAAATTACTAACAATGTCAACGTTGCTTTACAACGGGCGTTGAGTAATCAGAGTGGTGGTTATGCTAGTAGTACACAAGGTGGACTGGATGACACCACCCATGGTATAAACTTTTCCTGTAATTCAAGTATGATTAGCTGCAGTTCTGATGTTTGTGATTTGAAGCAATCTCATAGTTTAGCCGGTACCAATATGAATGGTTGTCGTTCTTCAAATAATTATGAGTGTTGTAGTGAAAATGGTAGTGAAAGTAGTTCTATAGCTGGCCCTACTACTATGGCCGTGCGTAGAGTTAATAATCATAATAATGTTAAGAAAAAAGTAGCTATGTTTGAGCCATCAATGCACGAAAGTCTTATAATGAAGAGTAAGAACTGTTCTAAGGATGCAACGTTAGTATCAACTCCGGCTCAACAGCAAAACAGACCACGTTTAAGTGGTTTGAAACGTGCCGTATCTTTGCCACGACCCACTCAGGTTTCAGCTCAGCATGTGCGAGAACGTTTAAGCGACAAAATGCACAACAACTCAAAGATCAACAATAATTGCTTGACTTCGTACCGCAACACTCAATCCCGTACTCCACAAACGAAACCACAGAAGCCAGAAACATTACCCAGCCAATTAAGTCGCACTACATCTATGAGTATGCAGCGTTTAATACAACGTACTCCATCCCTAAGTAGAGCTCGTACACCATCAACGCCTGATGATGGACGTTGGCCAGGAGTTAGTAATTCTAGATCTACAGCGGCTAGAAGAGGTTTGTCAGTCACTCCTGATTTGTCTTCTTTGAAAATGCGTTCCAGCATGATGGCCAGTATGGAAATTAAATCTTCCTCATCTAGTCCTTATGGAACTTTGCCTCGAAGACGTAAACAAAAATCGGTAGAAGACCTTACAGGACGCAGTTCAAGAAGTAGTTCCATTACCAGAGAATCCCGAATGACATCATCGGTGATAATGACATCTCGCAAAAGCTTGGCTAATTCCTATGCCACCACTTCCATTAATACTCCTACTCATAACAAAAGCATGACATCATCTTTAAGCTTAGCCAAACCATCGTCTCTCAGAAAACCTCAAACGCCCACTTGTAAAACTAGAATCTACCATGAAACGGGTTCTCAAACTGCTCTAACTAACAGTGATTTAGAAAAGGCTTTTGCTGGTGTAGCTCATAATGCCAGATCTATTGAATCGGTAGAACAGAAAGATCAAGAAATACAGGCTGAAATAAGAGATCAGGAAATGGAACGATTGAGAGATGAAGTTAGACATTTGGCTCAACGAGAACAAGAATTGACAATTAAACTTAAAAGAGAAAGAGAAGAAAAATTGGCTATGCAAAGAGAATTACATTTAAATACCGAAAAAGTTATGGGTCTTCTAAATCTGGCACGAATTGCTAGCAATGGCAAGGTCTTAGATGCAGGAACACCTACTTCCGATGAGGGTGAATCTAATCAGGATAGTCTTCTAATGCTAGAATCTCAAATTCAATTGTCAGGGCATGAGTTAATTGAACGTCAACAAGAAGTTGGGCAACTCAGAAAATTATGTCGTTCTCTGCAGGCTGAAATGGAAAGATCTCTAATGCAACAGGAGTGTTTAATGCAAGAAAAAGCTGCCATTGAACAAGAATCAAACGAACTGCAAGATTTCTTGCAACATGAAAAAGCTGCCATGTGTGATGCACTTAAAGATCTCGAGAACGATTATCAACAATGCCAACAACAATTGGCTGGTAAAGATGAAGAAGTTAAAGTGTTGAGGGACGAATGTAGACATTTAGTGCGTTTAAATGAGCAAAGAAGGTAAGTGTTAGATAAGTTTGATAAGTTTAATATTATTCAATACTTTTTTTCTTTTAGACAAGAAAATCGTATGTTACAAACAAAATACGCCGCTTTAGAATCAAAATCGAAAGAATTGATTATGCAACAAAATGCATCAGTTTCTGGAGCTACTGCCGCGTTATCTGGTTTACATTCACGTTTGGATAATTTAGTAGAACAATTGGTGTTTTCATATAATATATCCGAGCAAGATTTGGAGGTATTTTATATAAATCGTATACATAATAAGAACTAAAAATACCAGGATTATTCAAATTCATTAAAATTTAATACACACAATTTCTTACGGAGGTCCAAACTTTTTTTTAAATTTTCGACTGCCCGTGCAAATTAAATTTTATTAGAAAACCTTTAAAATAAGATAATTTTTTTTATACCCACCATCAAAAAAATATATTAGGTTTTGTCATACCGTTAATTCCGTGTCACATGTTAAAATATTGGTCTATGACCCCAATATGTATATATATTCTGGGTCCTGGTAAGTTTCTAAGTCGATCTAGCGATGTCCGTCCATCTGTCTGTCTGTTGATTGCACAATGGAGATCGCACGGTATGACCTAAGAAGACGAAATTTGGCAAAAATATTTCTCTTATATAAAGTTTGTTTGGTATTAAATGATTATAAATAAGGAAGTTATTTAACAAAAATCCATGAAAATCTGTGAAGCATTTTAGCACATAATATGTCGTATATACGAAACGGATGAACGTACAAATTTAAGGTAAATCATAATATAGTAACGGGAAAATAAAATGGGTGACGCTTATAAAAATATTCCTTTTTAAGGCATATTTCACCCTAAATATGAAAGAGAATAACGTACAAAGATGAAATTTTACTGACTGTTAGATATTAGAAAGAATATTGAAAAAATATGAGCGTGCACCGCACAGCCTAAAAAATTAAATGAATGGATTAAACGATCAAATTTTCAATGTATCGTTAGTTAGTTAGTAAGAAGAAACATAAACAAAAATCTATAAAATATACTTTAACATATTTTGAAGGTGAGTATTAAAGATTCGGCAAAGACGAATTTAATATTCTTACTCGTTTTTTTTTTTTTAATTTACACGGAATTTTGAAGCTACACAAAGCTTTTTAGCCAAATTCATAACTATATCGTAAAAAAGAATTTCAAATATTTCCGAAAATTCAGGGAATTAACACATTGAACTTTATGATTCTTTTAGTATAATTTTCAAATCAATGAAGTAAACGATCGAAACATTGACTATTTGATAAAATAAAAAATGGCTTATTTGCGATAAGTTTGGCTTAAAATTGAGAAAATTGCTATTATTTATTAAAAATATTATCTGATCACAATTTTTGAGTTTGACCAAAAAAAAAAAAACATTTAAACTTACGTTTTCCATTTTAATATAAAATAGCTAATTCAAGTTATGATTACGATCAAAATTCGGCGTACAGTGTTCCCTAAAACAAATTAATATATTTTTTTAATTTCTCACATATTTACATGTATATGTTTATGATTTGGCTTTTGTCAATTATTATTTCATTTAATCTATACATAAAGATGTTCTTGTGATAAATAAATATAAATCTGTAATTTAATTGAAAACTTTATAAATTTTTGTTCCATTACATTTTCTACAGCAATGCAGCAGTGAAGATGAACACGTCTTACACTGACACTCTTATTTGAGATTAAGTAGGGTGGGTTAACTTTAAAAAAAAATTGATCATTATCTTTTAAAGGAATTTTAAGCTTGAAATTAGAAAATTAACTAAAATTATTAAAGCGAAAAATATAAATAAATTATAAACGCATGCAAATTCATGATTCAACGTAGAGAAATAAACATTGTAATGACAAACATTTTCTACATATTTATATGCAAAAGTAATACATAAAATCCTAAAGAGACATCAAACAAATTGGAGTAGTTAGTTTTAAAACAGACAGACAAATTAATTCACTTGCGAGATGATTAAAAATCTTTGTATTCTTCTTATTGCAGGATATTGGATTTCAAACTGAAACACAAACAAATATTATTACCAGTGGAGAGAATTCTTTGGATTGTGAAACTTCATCTGTTAAATTAACGATCAATGGTCATGAAATCACTCAAATACAACAGCAGCAACATCCCCAAAGCCTTAATTTAGCACAGTCTCAAAATCATCACCATCATACACAATTTCAATTGAATTCGGCCAGTGACGGATCTTTGTCTCCACAAAGAAATCAATCATTTATTGCGGCTGTTATTAGTGCCATACGAAATGCCACAACACATTCAGGCAAGCGATTGCTTGTTAGGCACAATAAACGTCATAGTACTGGAGGAACTGGAGTTGGAGAACTGCATCACCATCCCAATACCCGTCAGCATCATCAAAGTAATCAATCAAGTCTTAATAACCATAATAATAATCAACGCAATAACAATGATAATACTGGAGGTTAGTAGTAATATTTTTCCTATGGTTTCTAAAAAAAGATTTTCTCCTTAGCTCGATAGAAAATGATGACAAGAACGTATAACATTTCCGCTACATTACATAATAACAAATAACATTAATACCTACACATATTATGTCTATATCTACATCCCAAATTTTACCTATACTACACAAAGTTTATAGAAATAATATCTTAGATTAGTGAACTAAGTAATAATATTTATTTTTAAATACTATTTTTTGAAAAAAAAATGTTTTTTTCTTAAAAACGTAATTTATGTATTTTCTTTTCCCAATACACAGATGATTCAGATTCTACGGAAATGTTGGACTCTGAAACTGAACCTTGTCTAATGATGGATAATGTTTTAGAAGATGTTCCCATGCCAGATTCCCATTCCCATAATATGGTTTCTTCATGTACGGGTATGATATCTCAAATAGAAATACCTTCAGAAATTCTTAATGTAACAACAGCCGATGAGTCCTTACAAAATCTATCACAAGCTATTGTCAATCGTCAGAATGTGGAATCACAAATGAATGCATTAAGTACACATAAACTGAATTTTCAATTGAAGTAAGTGTCCGATTAAAGAGTTTCTATTTCCATTTCCATAATAAGAGTTAATAATGTCGTTGTTGATTTTAGTGAACAAGCCAGTTGTATAGAAGATATAAGTTGTCATGATTCAGTGGCGGAAATGCCTTCTTTAGTTGAGTATTCTGTTACTCAGGCTGTAGTGGACCAGGTCATCGAGGTAGATGGTTTAGTAACAAAGTTATTAAAAGTTTTGCGTCTCATACAATTGGATAATGATAATTGTATTCAGCAGTTAATTATGGATAAGTATGTTTAATCTTCTCTAATTATGTTTCTTTTTGTCATATTTTTGTAACATTTTTGTTTTGTTATTCTTGCTCTCAGAAATAAATTACAACAAAGTAAAGAAGATATGTTAGAAAAAATTAAGGATTTGCAAGATGTAAACGTTAAATTACAAGACGATCTAATGGATGCCACCCAAGAACTAATGTTGAAAAATAACGATTTATCAAATACCAAAGCAGAAATACAACGTCACCGTAATGAAATTGATGTAAGATTTTAAATATTATAAACCAACCATAAAAAATTTTAAGTAGTTTTATATTTTCCTTTTTTATTATATAAAAACAAAAATGTAAGCGTTCATATGTATTTTATTTTAAATTAAAAAAATAATAAGATTTATGATAATATGCACATAACTATTTTAAAAATATTTATTGCTTAACATTTATATTTGCAAATAATTAATTTGATTTTTAAAATTGGTCTCATTTTCTATCCACTTTTATTTAATTTTCTTAATTATTATTTTCTTTATTAGAAGTAATTATTTGATGTCTTTAAAGTGAAGAATATTTATTAAATTAAAAATTAATTTGTATATTTAATTTTTATAATCAATTTTGGTTTTTTTTTTAAATAAATAAACACAAGTTTCTAAAATTTTTCGTTTGTTTTTATTTTTTCGTACAATATATTTTGTTTTGTTTTGGATGTAAATGTTTTTTGTAAATATATTTTTGTTAATAATTTTTTTTTTTCAATATTATTACACAAAAGTAAAAAAAAAGTGGAATATTATTAAGTTTTGCTGTTTTGTATATAAGCGTTGATAGTATTTCTGACAAAATCTTATTGTAGTTATATAAAATGTTAACTATTCTAAAAATTTGGCAGGTTTCTCTTATGATCGCTCATGCCCTACTATATCATATGTAAATATTCTGTTCAAAGTTTATACATAAATTTTGTAGCCTCCATTTTGAAGATATATTTTACGCATCTATGCCAATCAATTGGAAAATATTTTAACGGTATTAAATACCGCCAGTCCTTACTTAATTAATGATAATCCTGCCCTTCAGCAACTACACAAGGATTTGGAAATTGTTAGGATTAATGCCAATTGGTCGCAAATATTGACTGAAATCCAAATGGAAACCCACAGAAATTGTAATGCAAACAAACAAATAGATATATTTTAATGAAACTAAATAATAAAAAAAAAATAAGATAGTTATTTAAAATCTAGTAATAATCATAATCATAACAATTATCATTAAAATTTCCAATATCTTTATTCTTGTTTCAAACCATTCATTTGCGCAAAATATTAACATAACATAATATGGACCGTTTTCAAATTAATCATAAATTGATTTGTAGAAAACGTAGAATAATTATAGTCAATAAATAAAGTTTTGCAAAAAACATTTCTATCTACATATATAATATAATTCCTGTTCAAAAAAGGAATACAGATTTTCTTTATTTTGAACTCTCTTTACACTTTATTAAAAATTATAGAATCCATTTGTTTAAAACCCTAAAATGTGTACATATTTTAAATTGTCATAAAATTATTGATAAATCTAGCATTTAACTTGGTGAATCTTGTATGTAAATGTCTGGTTTTATATTTCACTATTGAAATCTTCCTAATGTCTCATCAAATCATTATAAAACGGATAACTAAATTCTTATTCTTGATTTCATAAACAACTTTTTGAGCTCCGATATAAAAAAAGAAAAAAAACAAGGAAATAAAATACATTTGATATTGTATTATGTGCTTTAATCGAATTTCGTATGTAATATGTTTGAAATATCATAAGTTTTTTATTTTAAATATTTATTTATATTTTGCTGTTTTTATTGTAGCAACAATGTATTTTTTTGTGTAAAATGTTGTTTGTTGTAATATTTTTTTATTATGCATTTTAGCTAAAACTATTAAAAAATTTTATAACGCAGTAGTAGTTATTTGAAAAATATCACCCAATTCATCTTCCCTTAAACACAAAAACAAAGAAAAATCCTCATCAAACGAATTGTATGTATTTTATTCAATTCAAATTAAAATAAATGATAGCAATCAGTTATTGTTTATACTATAAATAAAATATTCATTTAATCTTTAATAAATCTTTGCAATGCCATCCGTCCATCCAACCAACCTTTTATGAAAATAAATCATTAACAAAACTCATGATCATCAATAACAAAATCATTTTGCCATCTTCACTCAACATTGTTTAAGCAATAATTTTTTATAATCGTATGTAACACACAGAAGAAATCCTTATTTCGTTAAATCATTAAAAAAAAACTTTTGAAAATAATTAATGAAATTAAACTAAACAAATAATAACCATAACCCCTCCACAAACAAATTAGCGTTTAACCGAGGACATCTGTAATTTGAGTACATTGTGTAGTAATTATCGAAAATTGTCACCCAGTACTGAGTTGCCGCAATTTCCGAATTTGAATTTAACTTTACAAACAGAAATTGTTGATAATCACGATGATATTGGTGGCATTGTAAATCTACTCAAGATGTGGCAAGCAGATGGCCAACTTAAGGATAACAGAATACAACAATTTTTAATAAATATTTTAGAATTAAATGTAAGTAAAAAATACAATTATTTCACTTGATGGTTAACTGATAATATTTTATTACATTTGTTTTTATTCGTTTCATAAGTCTTCTCAAAAAAATTACAACGATGTTCTTCATCCTTTAAATGAACGTTTACGCATCTATGCCAATCAATTGGAAAATATTTTAACGGTATTAAATACCGCCAGTCCTCACTTAATTAATGATAATCCTGCCCTTCAGCAACTACACAAGGATTTGGAAATTGTTAAGATTAATGCCAACTGGTCGCAAATATTGGCTGAAACCCAAATGGAGAACGAAACCCACAAAAATTGTAACGAAGATATAAATGCCAATTAAATTATAATTTAAACAAACAAACAAACAAATAATACATAAATAATATTTAACAAACATCCAAAATTATTTACAAAATTAACGTCCATGAATTTATGAAACAAAATTAACATTAACAAACAATTATTCAAAATTTACAGTATTTTTAGCTTTTAAAGTAAAAATATATTATATTCAATTATTTTTATTAAACTAAACTAAACATTAAACTCAATATTGTATTTGTATATACAAATCAATAACACAAAAAGGTATTTAGCTAATTAAGTATTAAATTTTACAAGTACATAATAATAATATGATTATTTCATGTTTGATTTTAATATTCATACTTAGTTTGCCACAATTGAAATTGATCTTGCCAAATTATTTATAAAATCATTTGAAATATTGAAATTTGTATACTCAATTAAAGGTCAAACAATTTGATTTGAAATAAACTTTATTCAAAATTTATTAAAAATATTGTATTGCTAAATTATTCTTAGCAGTTATTGCATAATTTCAGAATTCGAATACATTATTAAGCCAAATTAACTTTCTATTGACTAAAATAAACCTTAAATATTGCAAACTGTTTAAATTTATTGCATGTTTATAATAAAATTAAAAAAAAAGAAAAAAAAATACTAAACAACTCTTAGAACTATACATTTAAATACAAAAAGGCTCAATAAAAATATTTATGTTGATTTTAAATTTCAATGAATTTAAGAACGACTACTTATATTCCAAAATTTTATTTGGAAACAAAAGATTAGCAAAGAAAATAAAATTTAACAGAAATGTAAATTAGCTTTGACATAATGCGAAAGTGAAAAATAAAAAATGCTTTTAGCCCATTTTAAATTGTGGCAATTTGATTTAATAAAATAACGAAAACCAAATACCTACTATATGTAGTTAAATAAAGAAATTAACTGAAAAATATAGAATAGAAATAACGAATTTGTTGTTTAAATAAATAAATAAATAAATAAATAAATAAAAGAATATAATAAAATTTTTATCATTGATTAATCTAAATGCGTTTTATTGTTTATATATATTTAAAATTAATTAGATTATAAATATGTCGATGTATATAGATATAACTTTATTAAACTCCACTTTACCTAGAATTTGAATCAGTGCGGCACACTGGATTTCTTGTATATGTCAAGTTTAACTGGACCTGCTAATGACAATTGATCTTTCAACTCAATAGAAAATATTTGTTGTAAAATAAATTAATGTAATACCTACTTGATCACATAAAGATAATATGTATCTAAATAAGTTTAACACCCACTGTTATCAGATTTTTTAAATGTATTTCATATAGTAAATATAAATCAATATTCAAGACCATAATGTAATTAAAATCGTACAAACTCATCCTTTAAAATTGATTCACATACGACAGCACAAACCCGAATGAAAACAAAATAAACGTATTATAAAAATACGTGTGAGAAAAATATTACTTATATAAAAAATAAAGTGGAAATATGGTCGAAATACCAATGTAGAATTTCAGACAGGTAAAATTAAATATAAAAAGTAAAACATTCGTAGAATCCCAGGAATATGCACAGGTTGTTTTATAGCAAAGAAAAATAATCTACCTTAAATTCTTTAAATACGTTTAGAATTTTGAGGTACCTGTATTCAAAATAAGACAGACCTCTTACATGTAAACACGAAACAAAAGATTGAATTTTAAAAAAGGTTTCCTTTTAAAACAAAAACAACTCAAATTTGAAAAAACACAAATTTGTGTGGTAAGAAGTCGTGCTGAAGGAGAGACATAGAAAAACCGGAACATTCAACATAAACTGTTTGATGTAAGTACTGACTATTAATGGGATATAAGTTTGAAATCAAAGAAAATCAAAATACAATAAAATAATTTTATTTTTTTAACCAAACTAAAGAGGTAGCTAACGATCTATTCTCGACATTAGATGATCAAAAGGTAAAAATGGTGAGTTTATGTCAGATAACAATGAAGAGAGGGAAACAATAAAAATTTGTAAATGTTGTCAACAGTATGTTATAGATAATTATTAACGTATACATTAATAATGTAAACGAAATTCAAACAGAATTTAAATAAACGATGAACAAATTATGTAATATATATAATATATAACATTCAATAAAACTCTTATTTACTGAAACAATAACTAGTATTTAAATGCAAATTCTCGGTTCAGTATATTATAAATATTTCTATGAACTTAATTTTTTGCTCCAAAACTTCTTATTATCTTATTATTTTTGAATTATTCAATTCTTTTCGAATAATATTAGTTAATTATTAAAAAATGTATCAGACAGTATGATTTTAATTTTAAGCAAAAAATCACTTGATTGACATTACTTTTAATCTTATGAGAGTTAGAAGTATGCTCACAATGTGTATGGCAATATGTCTTAAAAATTGTATCTGAAAGATAATAAAGAGAGTTTTCAATTATCATTATTTAAATCGGGATAGGTGAGTTTTATTTTGAGGGATCTTAGAGCGAGTGTAGTGTGGAAATCAGTTGTTTAAGAGTTGTGCATATGTTGACATTACGGAATAAGCGGTTTTTAGAATATTATTCTACTCAATTTCTTTTAGTTTGCCTCAAATGCATTTTTGTTTCGTGTGTGTGTGTACTATTACAATTGTTATTGTAATATTTGTCAATATTTTGCAAGTATCTGATTAATATAAAATTTGCGATAAATATTTTTCATAACTAATAAACTATATTTTTAATTGGCAAATACTATTGAAACAAATTCAATGAACACAATAATAAATTCTTTAATTCCCTTACAGGTAATCTTTAAAATAAGTTTAAATGAACTCGTATAAAAGAATCCGAACAACAAATAATGTGTGGATTTAAGTATAAACAACAAATTGTATCCAAAAAGGGAGACGAAACCGGTTTAACAGCCTCTTAAACATTAAATGGGAAAAACTTAAAACATAGCAGAACCCAAACACAATAATACGATTAGTAAACTCTACTGCGAGTACTACACTACTACCTTTAATAAATAGATACATACATACATACACATACAAAAATATAGTTAAAGATCTTGTTGGATCTGATATTGTTTATGCTCAGATGATACTTGTCGATCACAACTATTTTTTGTGAATTTTAATTTGTAAGCTTGTGTACCAAAGATGTAACTAATGAAAGAATAGAATAAAAAAGAGTTCACACACTCGTTCCACCAATATTTGTTATTTGTAAATAAGGAACATTAAAAACCGGGAAATGTTTAATTATTAACTGAAAGAAGAGAAGAAAAATAATATCAAATAAATAAAAGAATGAATGAATATTTATGCTCATTAATATTTATGTATTTAATATGCTGAATGTGCGTGTTGAACCTATAATTTTCTCAATCTAAAGAAATAATAATATTTTTTCATATTTATGAGTTTGATAAAGTACGCGGAGATACTAGTGGAAACATGATGGAAGTGGATAAAAGTATTGTTGCAGGGAGGAAACCCATTAATTTGCCAAACTCTATAAAAAGATCTTCGCTTAATCCATCACTAACCAGTTCAACAGATGTTATTTACCCGCCATCACATCAATACCATTACATACAATATTATCAACAGTTAACACCACAGCAGCAGCAACATTTTCAATTACAACAACATCAGTATGCAAATCCTCCTGCCACTCCACTTTCAGCATCTGAAGCAGCAACAACAACTTGCCAATGTAGTTGCTCCTGTGGCAATCAATCCCAACGTCAGTTACAGCTACAACAAACACAAAATCTTGCCGCACATCATTCTCAACAAAGTAGTGTTGATTCTCAAATGGTTAATGTTATTGTTCATCGTCAAGCCAGTGGCAGTAATAGCAGCGGTAGCAATGAAAATACCAATTCTAATTCCTCCTGCAATACAACTTCCCAAACTAACAATAATGATTTACCAAAAAAATCACAATCGGAAACATCGTTGCTAAATCATTCATATCAAGCTTTAAAAATGTCAGAATCTTTATCGGAAAACATATTTGATTGTGGAGCGACAGTTAATAAGAATAAATTAAAGAAATCTACAAGTTGTGATTGTGATTTAGAATGTACTTGCATCGAAGGTGACCATGATCACAATGATGACAATGGTGAAGAGGAGGATGGGAAGAATGGATCGTATGAGAAAAACATCAGTAATAATAACAAGAAAAGAAATGATATTCAGCATCACAATAAACATTTGTTGCAGAAACAACAATTTGTTTTATCGGATGTCATGCTAACCGCAGATGAAATAACTGTCAGTGAATCGGATAATAATAGTACGACTGTTAAACGTTGTGAACGAAACCAAAATAATAAGTTGTCAGTTAGACTAGCTTTGTAGTGTAACATTAAATAATCTTTGATATCTTGTTTTATATAGAAAATCTCCGGCAAAAAATTCCAGCACGGACGACTCAAATTATGATAATGCTAATAATATTGATATTTATAGTGATGGAGATGGGGACGCTATTACGGAGGCATGTTTGAAAGAGACGAATGGTATACCGAATGGTGGTGCATCAGATTTAAGACCACCTTTACCACCCAGACCACCGCCTAGACCTAAAACTTCTGCTGGTTCATTAAATGGTAAGAAAATTTGCACTTTTTGTAATATATATATATATAAGATGATAATTTAACTACATTTAATGAGTTGAACCTCGAGCTCCAGCACTTATGAAATGTTTATGTAAAATTTATAGTATTCGCGAACTCAACATTGTAATAAACTTGATAGATAAAATATAGAAAATTAGTAATTCTAAGCTCAAAGAAATAAAGAGTGTACTATTTGATTAAATAAGTATATATGGTATGAAATGTTATATAAATACAATATTTATTGAAATTTAATATTTTTCTATTATAGATAGTATTGTACAAAATTGGATTAGAAATTATTATTCATTTGATTTTATTAAATAACAAAGTTTATACTGTGAAGTATATATAGAGTTTTCGTTGGTAATTCTGGAATTTCCGCCTCTTAATGATTCACAGGACATGCGTACAAAAATATTTCGAATTGCCTTTGAAAGCTTATTTAATTAGCTATAATAGCTATAAAATTAAGCTTTTTATTAAACTTTATGGTTCCAATCATATAATAAATATTAAAGCTTTCAATAATAAATGTGGGTAGTTGAATAAGGATAACAATGAGCTTTTGCAATCAAAAGATAGAGATTTAGGGGAAAATGTGAAGGAATTTTTGAAACAAAAGCATATGGGGATAGATACAAAGTTTATAGCGAAATAAAAAGATGAAAATTTAAAAGAAGAACAAAGTTGCACATTAATTTCTAGAATAAACAATACTAAGTTAATTTATTTTAAAAAACTTTGATGTATTGAAATAAAAAGTGCCAAACAAATATAAAAATTAAAAAGCATTCAGATTCAAAATGCATGGATATCCAGTAATGCAATTACTGCAATATAGTATGCCACCATCATCATGCAGCTGGATTTCACAACAAAATCATCAAAGAGGTTTGGTTCGTGAGGGACATGGTGGATATCCTTTAAGTTAGCATAAATTTTTTAATTGTTTAATGAACCCAAGTAACTATAAGAGATTTGCAACTGTATACGTTTAATTACATTTGTTTTCAGCAACACGAGCACGTCCTGGCGTTGTAATCAAGAAATATGTAGTTTGGTGTTTGATTTGTGGTGGTTTTTCTTGTATTCTGGGTCTCTTATTCTTGGGTGTTTATTTTCTATTACATTCTTATACCATTACTGTTGGAAACTTTGAGACAGTTCCAACATTTGTTCCCGCCACTTTGGTAAGTGTCGATTTGGTAAAAACTTGTTGTTATTTAAAATTTTATTACTGTTATTCTAATGGCCTTTAGCTCATTCTAACTGGTCTTTGTGTTATTAGTCTCGCTAGACGCCGTAATCGTTACAGTTATTTGGTGAGTAGAAATATAACAAAATTAAAATTTTTAAGATTCTTTATAACAATTTTGATTATTTTAGATAAAGTTGTCCGGAGCTTGCGGTTTAATTTCAGCTTTAACATGTGCATTAGTCACCGTGACAACGACCGTGTTGCATATGAGTAGACTACAAGCTCTGCGAGAATGTGAATATGCTCAAAAGACTCGAACGTGTACATGTTATTCGGATTTAATAGAATCTCAAGTAGATCGAGTGGACAAAGGTTTGTTGCTTTATTAAAACATAATAACAATTTACACATTATTGCATTATATATTACGAATTATTTTAGAAGGTGTCCGTCTCGTTTTCGACTCTTTGTCGGATTGTGGTGTTGTACATGGTTCACTATATTCTTGCCTTAGGGCCATATTTGGTTTATCAGTAGCTGGTGTTTTAGTTGCTGTGTTTAGCTGTATGTTGGTTTACCAATTGTTAAGGTATAATTACTTCAATATTTATAAAGATTCCTTGATAAAACAATATTAAATTTTAGTCACGAACGCAAAAAAATGTATTGGGAACAATTGGAATTACGTTGTCGTTCTTTATATACACGTCCACAAATTCCGCCACAAAATATGGCTGCTGTTACAGCTCCACATGGTTGTAGATGTTGCGAACAATGCCATGCTCATAGGCAGGTTCCGATACAAGCATCCGCTTATCCTTGGGACGAAAGTACAGAACCCAGATTTTGGTCAACCCAACCACCGGGAAACTTTTATTCCCCCAATCCAGGAGGTGAAGATCTTACAGGAATGACACCTAGTTGCCGCGGACATGAAATGTCTACATCTCGAAGTCGAGGTACTGGTTGGAGTTGGAACCGCTGGTGGCAACGCAGTTCTCCTGATCCAAATTCCCGTTTTCGCCAGACTCCGTCAAGTCCCGATTCACAATATGGGTTTTCCAATAGCAATAATATGCCATTAAATACTTTAACGGAGGAAGTTCCAAATACAAATCCAGGACAATTCAACGTTCTTCCTAATAACTTGCCCTATGGTGTGTGGGGACCACCTCCGCCATATAGTGATCCTAATAGTCCAGCACGGCGAGGCTATTATCAATATATTCAACCACCCCATAATTTGACAACAGTCACTGGTCAAAGCATTGTAAATAATTTGATTAATCCAAATGTCACCGAAACTGCCCACCATGGTCAGTTTGTCGAACAACCAACACCATCCAACTATTGTCAACAAACATCCATACCACGATCAAATAACTCTGCCATGGGAAGTGTGGGTAATTTTAAGTCAAAAGGGGAATATGAAAATACTCCCTCTGACAGTGATTGTGGTGCAAATGCGAGGGAACGTGATCGATTTTCCAATACTTTACCAACACGTAAAATCAAGAAACGTTTAGATCCTGGAAATAAAAGTATTGGTCCCAATTCTCAGAGTTCTCAAAGAATAAATGTACAACAAGTCTTTGCAAATGTTGGGCAAGAAGAAGAAGAATATCCTGAACCCCAAAGTTTAGGCGACAACTCTCTCTCGTCTACACAACGAAATAAGTGTGTTGGAGTTGAAAACAATGGCTTCCAAAATAGTTGTGAATCTACAAATACTGCACAGAATGTGGAGCCACAAATACAATCTTCCAATGACCCAGCTGAATCGGAAGTTTATTTCGCAGATGTAAGTAGTTGTTGTAATATGTCCGTTAAAAATGATCATTATTATGAAGATACCAGATCCTCGCAAAGAACATTAATACCACAAAATCAACAACAACTGCAGCAGCATCATAATCATGGACATGTAATTCACCACCATCATGCTCATGACTCAAGTTCTCAACATCCACATCAGCTCAGCAACTGCAGCAACAATAACAACGAAGACTACTTGGCCCAACGATTTGGTCAGCGTGAAAATTCAATACGCAGCCGTCTTCCATTTCCGCAAAATCCTCACGTTATCAATGATGGCTTTGTAGAAAATCTCAAAATATTAAAAACCACAGCGAATAACAAAGATAATCAACAACTAAACCATACTCAAATACCCAAAGACACATCACGACACAGTATGTGTTCCGTGGATTCAGAGGCAAAGACTGAATTTACAGATCTCTCTCCGTTAACACCAAGTAGTAATAAAATCAATCAATTGCAAGATTTTGTAGAAGCCAATACCCAGGGTACAACGACACCAACAAATTTCGTAGCCTCTTATCCATTCTCATCGGAATCTCAAAGCTTAGAAGCCCACCGACGATCAACCAAAAACCTAACCGAAGCTCATTACGAAATTATAGATGATCAACAAACTAGCCATCAAATCGGTCGTAACATGGCACGAACAAATAATAAACCCAAAACTCCTGTAAAACCCACGAACAGAGACCGTAAGGATAATAGCGATAGGGAATGGTCCTCGGACAATAGCAATGGAGAACGTCATCGATTATGAAATGAGGTTTTCGTTTAAAAATAACATTTTTAAGAAAACTTTTTTTCCAATTGTTTAATTTAAAATTAATTGGAGCTACGTTGGATGAGTTTAATAGAATGTACATAAGTAATTATTGCAACAAAATTGGCAATTAAAAGAAATAATAATAAAGAACATAATCTTATGTTTTTTAATTATTCTAATTTAGGTTTCTATTTAGTTATTTTTTAATAATAATTATCAAGCGTAGCTATTCCAAATATTGCCATTTAAATTAACAGAATGTTAATACTTAATTATTTTACGAGATCATTTTATATTCATTCCGATAAAAACGATCTACATTTACATTACTAAAAAAGTGTTTAAATGTTTAATAATTGGAATTATTATTATCTAATATTATTTTCAAGAAAAAAAGAAATATTATAATATTTTTTGTTAGAATGTTGTTTCAAATTAATATGAAATTTTGAATCACTAAAAAGTGTTTCAATAAATAATGAAAAACTCCAATTTTTAGTGATATTGTTTTAATTTTGTTTAATGGAAATGGGATTCGCCCACAAAAAAAAAAAAAAAAAAACTTAATAGCGATTTATCTAAATAATTTATAGGTATATTATATTTACTTATATGTGTGGATTTCATATTTATCATTTAGTTATATAAATGTTACATAATATAATTTATAAATTTCTAAAAGTAGTTAAATAATATTTACCCGTACAATAATTAACAACAATAGAATATAATATTCACATGTATTTATATAAAATAAAATAATTGAAATAGTTTATAAATATAAAATTAGATTGAAGAATGTAAAATATTTATAATTGCGAAAAAATAGAAATAAGAATGATAGAAAAAATACGTGTTGGCTTTAATGTGCTAATTTAGTAAAAATTGTTAAACATTATTATATATAT
>JACGTJ010013048.1:1688-12121 GCA_014858695.1 Chrysomya rufifacies | reverse complement strand
ACATATCAAATAATCGATCTATAAATGTTAAATTGTTACGACATTGCATAAAGACAAAGAGTGTAAAATTTTGATAGTACAGCCAATATGTTTGAGTATTAATTCCTATTAATAACCTTCACTTATAGTAAGAGGATATATATAAGTTTGCTTTTCCGTTTGTAATTTCCACTTTTGTGATCTGAGACCTCATAAAGTATATATATTCTGAATTGTGGGTTCAAAAGAACTCGAAATATGCATGTCCGTCCGTCGCTTGTTACGTCGTTTATGAAGGCCCCGACCATAAAGCTATACAAAATGTACATCAAATCATTTCGTAGGGTCGCTAGAATTTTGCTATTTCATTTTATTTATAATTGTTGTTTTTGTTTTGCTAATAAAAACCACACAAACAAACACACAACATTACCATAAATCTTTGTTTTGGATTGGTGAAGCCGTTTAGAAAAAAAGGATAGAGACTTCATTGTTTCATTGAAAATGTTATTGATTTTTGGAGGATTTTTGGGTTCAGCTTTCAACCGGATTCGATCATCTGGAACGGTGAACGCAATATGCTTTTTTGTAGAATTTTTCTTTTTTTTCTGTTAGCCAACTTAAGGGAAGGGTATATAAGATTCGACATAGCCGAATATAACGTTCTTACTTGTTTTAATTTAAATATTTTTTAAAGAAAATTAAATTAACAAATATTAGAAAACTGTCACTTGCAACAAAGTAATTTTTATTTTTCTACAATTTTTCTTTTACTAGCCAATTTTTATTTCAAGTTTATAAAAAAGTAAATTTTCAATTGAATGCCAACAATTTCACTGTCGCTGACAATACAATACTTAAACTTCTTCTACACAGAGAGAAAATGTACACTTATAACAAATAATTTCATATGATGTCATATTTGAACCAGGCACATATGTGCATAATTTGAACACCTTGTTCAAAAGCATGATTAAAATAATCCCATTTGACATCAGTAGTATAGTAGACAATTAAGGGCACGATATGAAAACGATTCTTTCGAATTCACTTAGCTCTATAATACCGAATCGAATATGAATAATTGCCAAAATAAATACGATTGTGTTCAAAACAAGCACATGATGGAAAAAATTTGATAATGACCGGTCATGATACGAAACAAAGCGAGAAAAAAAGTTAAATGTACGATCCATTCAGTGGTGATATTCATGTTTTCATTTAAATTGTATGTGAGGGCCATCTAATGCTGATAAGTAGAAAATTTTCTCTATGTTTCCATTACAGTAGTATATATACGTCATCTATATATGATCAAAAATTGAAATCCATCCGGGTCAACATTTCTATATACTTTGGCAACACAACTTTACTCGTATTTGCTACTTTTTGAGAAAGGATAGAAAAATATGGGGCTTTAAATTACCATTTTAATGATTCCATAATCTCAAATCTTAACTCAACTCGAAACGATTTGTCAAAAGATTTTGTTTTTAAAAACGATAGAACTTTGAGCTAAAAGTTTAAATGACAAGTCAGTAATCTATTGTCTATAAAAGTGATTCTGAGACGAAGGGTATTATAAAATTATGCATTCCAGTACAATTACTGAATATAAATAAAGTGATCAAGTGCGGCGTTTGTTCTTTCTTTTAACTTGCGATATTATGTGTGAAGTTATTATACTTTTTTGGGAAAAGAACTCTTTCATAGAGATTGACAAATATTGAAAATTGCAGGATAATACCTTTACTAAACTATTATAACTATTTCTCGGGTAAAAGCTTTTGTAACAACTATTTCCCAGATAAAATGTTTTAAAAACAATCCTGTTGCATAGAATGAAAGTGTTTTAGATAACATTGAAATAATGTGTGCTAACGTTTTTTCCAGTGTCGAAAAATGCAATATAACATCAATTTTGCTATTGTTATTGCTCATATAGTTGATAGCATTGAAATTTCATCAAAATCAAATTTAGCTACAGCAATTGCAACTTGTTGCTATAACTACTTCCTCATAAACACGCAATGTTGTTTTAACACATACACACACACACACACACACACACACACAATTACTGTGTTAGTAGTATTGTGATATTTTCATAGAAATATAAAAACAAACACTCAAAGTTATTTTTATTAATAAAAATCATAGTGCACATTGGAATTAGAAAAAAAATACTTTAAATTCTGAGAATAAAAACAAAATATTTTTTTGTCAAAGCAAAGCTTAAATTCTGAAATATCACTTTTTTAAGAAAGACTAATGATACAGTTTTTGACTAACTGTTTAAGCAGAAACAAACTTAACTTGCAAAATTTGTAAATATCTGCCATTGTGCAATGTGAGGGAAGTGAAATAGAGTATAGACAAGTTATAGAAATGGAAACTATGTCAGAAGAACAAACTGATAATATAGTTTTATATATATAAGCATTGAAGTTGAAGTCATGTTATATATGAAAGTATAAAATACAAAAAAAAAAAGATGTCAGTTGCTTAATAATACATAGCAAAAACTACTTGATGCATGCAAAATTTTAACTTACTATAGTTGCAACGTTGTCACTAGAAGAGATATTCTTTTCACATGAGATATAACTATAAGCCATCATGACTTTCTTTACTGCTAAAATAAACATTATTTTACCTTTACGCTGTTGTCTAGGGAATTTATTTCTAAAGCAAATTGCCGAATAACAGCTTAAAAAAATATAATATTTCTAAAAACACTTAAATTAGCTTAAAGTTTCTATGGTGAATATATGTTTTAAGTGCTTACTTGATATACATATTGTAGTATTTTTAATCGTTTACAAATTAATTTATAATTGAAATATTTATATATGTCTTAAACTTTATTACAATGTCATTTTGTTGAAACAAAATGATTATAATTAATACCGTAATAAAAGTAGTTTTAAAAATAAACATTATATTATAAATATTTATTGCATTAAGTAAACAACCACAGAAAGAATAACATTAACATAAAATTTATTTTCTATGGAGCGGAAAAAATTCAAATTATAAAATAATAAATAATGTACATTAACCAAAAATTAACGAGGTGGAAAATGGCAAATTTAATTTAAACGATAAAATTGTAATTTTATTAAATGCAAAAATGCAACAGTTTTTACACTGATAATGAATAGTAATAATATTTAGCAGATTAGGGAAATATTAATAATAGTGCTCAGGTCCGACTATATGATACCCTAAATACACTACATAAGAATTTATGAATAATCTCATAAAACACTTCTTTGATCACTTCTTTCTTTATAACGCAAAGTTAGTTTAGTTGACAAGAAAATAATATTCGTAAAGGTGACAAGACTATTGAATTCGAATTTCATCTAGCCCATTTTACTCCAATCGACCAAAATAATCGCACTTATTTTTTTCATAGAGTTGATAGGACTATTATATTTACACTTATGGGATCCCTATATAATTTTTAGATGCATTACATAACAGGTACTAAAAGGTACTAATACAAATTTATCAAAAGTCTACAAAGGTCCAATCATCCTTGTACCAAATCAAAGGCTTTGTGTCTAATTTCATTATAACATCTCTAAAACTGAGACCTCCACTTTGTGCACTATGCTGGCCCAGCCAGTCAGTACTCTAGCAGATATACTGACATCGTTAAATCGACTTTTAGTCGAATGGTATGCTTTAAGATGACTGTTTTTTTCAATGCTCTATAGACATCAGCACAATATGGTGGGGTAGAACATAAGAATACCAATTTATCTTCTTATTAGAATGTGTGTAAGTTCTCACTGGAAATTATGTTTTGAGAGTCGTCACTTATACACATTAGCATAAGCTGCTTAACCTTTATAGTGTTTTAACCTCAATTTATTCAATCAATAATTAATACCCATTATTTCCTAATTCGAAGCTTAAATATTCTATCAAATCTCAAACTATATAATAGCTTTTTGAATATCTGAAACTTTACAGTGGATATAAGCTAAATTTTTGAAAACTCTTAGATTTTTGTCTACTTTGTTATGTATGTTGCCTTCGTTCCTACAAGGAGCATAGAGCTTCAACAAATCTTCGTCATTAATCGTTATATCGGTATCGTTAATAGGTATTTGGTTAAGATAAGAAGGCGATTAGACTAAAATCATCGATTCTGATGGCAGGACTGCTGACCGCTCCTCCAGACGGTATATAACACGTCTATCATTTGATCCAAATCTGACAACCGCTTCATAGATATTTTCTTCGCCATTAATTCTACTTATCTCCGCCTTTGAATTACTATGATTGCAGACATGTTTCAACATGATATGCTTATTTTCCATAGACGTTTATATATATATGCTCTAAATATCAATTCCGGAAGACATTTGTATGGGCTCTATGTAAAGAAACTGAACCGATTGGAATGAAGATCAATAGACAACATTTTATATACTAAATTTCTGTAAATTTTATACATATTTAAAAGAATTAAGTGAACACATTTGTATGCGGGCTGTATGAAATGGCGGCAAAAACAAAATAATCTGTGCCAAATTTCCAAAATATATCTATAGAACTGCCACATATTTTAGTATTTTCGCTGTAAAGCCCTCGTATGGGGGCAAGTTGAAATAATAGTCCGACTGAAATGAAATTTGGTGTATAACTAAGACAGGGATTCTAAGCCGAACGGTATATATATGTTACGTACATGCTTACAAAACTATGGTGGTATAGGGTATACATATCTTTAAGCAAAATTGATTGATCCCCATAAAGTTTAGAAATTCTGAATTGTGGGTTAAAAAAATCTAAATATACATGTCTGTCCGTCGGTTGGTATTTTTCGGTTCACTATCTTGCAAGATTCGACCATCTGAAACAGGGAACGGAATAGGCTATTTTGGAAGGATTTTTATTTTTTTTTTGTGTTAGCCAACTTAAGTGAAGGGTATATAAGATTCGGCATAGCCAAATATAGCGTTCTTACTTTTTAAATATTTACTTTGCCTTATTAGCAGTAAGGTTTATATTATAACAAATTTACCACCATGTTAACTAGGCAAAGGTAATAGATTTTTGGCAAAATATTGACGTATAATCGAAATGATTAAACAAAGTTCAAAAAAGTTGTAATAACCAAAATGCTACCTTTAATAAGCTGGCACTTTATTGGAAAGTTATAATAATGGGCCAAAAATCATATTATCGAAAGTATCCGGTAGATATATAATCATTAACTAATCTTTTGTTGTAACGGAGTTTATGTAAGCTTAATAATACAGTACAGTTAGCTAAGGTGTTGAAAACATTTATCAACTATTAAGACTTTTGTTAAATTGACTATTTCAAAATTAAGCTTTTAAATAAATTATACAAACTTCTCGAAAAAATTTTTGAAAATATTACATTTGTGTGTGTTTTAAACTATTTATAATAATAAAGATGCTTTGTGTATATTAAGTCTATTATATTAAACTTTCTTAAACATTTGACATGGTTTCTTTTTTCTTTATTTCTAACTGAAATGCTAAAATAAAAACAATAATAATAAAATCTTTGAAAAAAAAAGAGTCAAATGGAAATAACACCAAAATCTATTTAACATTAGTTAATGCACAAGATATATGAAAAAAAATAGTAAACTAGATAAAATATGTTTTATTTTATGTATGTGTGCTTTTTTTTCTCTAAAATGACTATTACACATTTTTTAATAATTGAGTTGAGAAACTATTTGAAAACACCACAGGCCATATGTTTTTGTTTTATTAAAATTTAATTGTTACATTAGTGAGCCATTTGTTTGGGGTCTATGTGTTTGTCTATATGTTTAATTTAGCCGTTAATTTTTTTATGCCTGTGTGTGTATGTGTGAAGAGTCAGGAGTTGAAATTTTTACACCGGTTTAAGAGTTAGTATTTTTTTTTTGTTTTTTTATGGGAAATGTATGTTTATTTTGAAATGTTGAAACCACTTTCACTGTCATCATTATATTTGATGATCATGATAATGATGTTGTTAATGATGCTGTTTTTTTTTGTGTTTTAGTTGTTTTGATGACTATGGAGATCTTGTCGAAAGAGATGCAAAAATATTTTAATTAATGAATTTTTATTTTTTAATTTTTTGTTGCTTTTTTTTAATTTGTGTAAAATTGTAGGAAAGTTATGTTGGTTTTGTTCATAAGTAGGTAATAATGGAAAATTTCAAAAACAATTTTGTATTTTTTTTTTTTAATAATTTCAAGTGATTTTTATAAAATTTTCTTACTTTCAAATAAAACTCAGTTTTCAAAACTTGTTTTTTTTTTTAATAAATTACTTTATTTTTTGTAAATTTTTTCTTAATTTTTTTTTTGTATTGATTTTTTTTTTCATTTTTATAATGAAATGCTTTGTTTATGACAAAAATTTATAACTTAAATATAAAACTATTGTTTTTGTAATTATTAGTTTTTTTTTATAACGGATTCATATTATGATTATTTTTGTTTTAGCGTGTAGTTGTTCAAATAAATAAATAAATAATTGTGTAAAAATGTGTGTGGTTGTGAGTGTTATTGTTAATAATTTAACATTTAATACTATTTAATAAAAAAAACATAATAAAATAATAATAAATAAATAAATTATTACAACTATTTTAAAACAAATATTGATACAATTCTTGTATTTGTGCGGCTATTGGAAACGGTGTTAAAAGTTTAGAGAGAAAATAAAGAGTAAGAAAGTTTAAAGTAAAGAGTATAAAGTAAGAGTATAAGAAAATTAAATAATACTTAAGAGCAAGTATAAATTAATTAACTTTAACAGATAGTTAGCAAGAGAAAATAGTGTCAAGTTTAAACTTAAAGTGATCAGATATTAAAAAGAGAACAGAGAAAGCTTTAGTAAAGAAAAGTGAAAGTTATGATAGCCAAAGAGAAAGTTATAATAGTTAAAGAGAAAATAAAGCTAAAGAGAAAGTTTATAAATGAAAGATAGGTTTAGACAAATAGCACAAGAGAGAGAAAGAGAAAGATAGAGATATAGAAACATAAATAGAGAAAAAGAGTGATAGATAGCAACGAAAAGAGACAGTTAATAGTTTAGTTTTTTGTTGGAGTATGAAAAAAAAACTATGGCAAGTTATGGCGTTTTGTCGTGTAAAAACAAAACTAAATAAAAAGATATTAAATGAAATATGAAAATAAAAACAATGATAGCTGAAGAGTGAAACATAAATGTCACAGAGAGAAAATGAAATGTTAAGAAAACTGAAAATATAAAAGAGAGCAGTTATGTAAGAAATAGCTACATAAAAGTAAATGAGAAAGAGAAAAGAAATAACAGTTATATAATAAAGCTATGGAAGTTTATAAAAAAACGATATTGTTATATATTTAAGACTAGAATTAAACAAAAAAAAAATAGTGGAACAAGATTTAATTAAAAACAAGATGTTACAAAGATTTTTGTACAGTACAGTGAGTATTAAACGATGTGAAATTAAATGAGCTAGAGTATAATGAGAAAAGAGATAGACTAGATATGAAATAAAGAGCAGAATGAATAGTTAAAAAAAATCCTTGAAAAGAAAATAAAGAAAAAGAATGAAAACTTAGCAAAAGCAAGATAAGTTAATGAAAAATAGTTAAAGTATAAAAAGGATTTAGAGAGTTTCGAAAAAAAGAATTAAGAAAAAGAGAAAGTTTAAAAATAGCAGTAGTGCAATAAGAGAAAGTTATAGATTTAAAAAAAGACTAAGTTATATGAGAAATAAAAATTTCTCTTGGTTTTTTAGTTGAGTATTTTAACGTTTTTTTTTTTTGCTTTATAAAACTGGTGCAATTATTTATAAATTATTGGTTATCCATTTGGATTTCTTGCTTTTTATATGTGTGTTCAGGTCTCTTAGCCCTAAGAGGGTTCATTGACCATTGTTTGAGTTTCTTAAAGTTTTTATATATTACCTAATAGGCTGCTATTATATAATACATAAAAACTGTTATATAAATATTATATATCGTTTAAGTATGTATATATGTATAGACAAATGCACACACTTTTGGTTATTTAAGTTAATAGATTTTTGCTTTGTTTTTGTTTTTTTTTCCTTTACAACTTTCATTATGTTGCTCGTTATTGATTTTTTTTTTTTGTGATTTTTTGGAGATCCTTGGATCTCATTAGTTTTTAAATTATATATAAAAAAATGATAATGCAAACAAACTAAAAAGAAAATAAATTAAATAAATTATTAAAAATAAATTAAATAAATTAATTAACAAAAAAGAAATTAAATAGTTTTCGTTGTGTTAAACTTAATAAAAAACATGTTGAAAAAGTCGCATTTCTTGAAAGGATTAAAAAGGATCACAGCACAACAATTCTTCACAAAACTTTTTAACTCAGGGCTGGCACAAAAGACTCTTAAAGTTTCCTTACAACAATGAACACTTAAAGCTCTTCAATACACCCTTGCGTTGAAAACTTTGTTACTTAGTCAAGCTTCGCCTTAGAATCCCTTCTGTAATTCAGGTCATTACAAGTCGTCGTCGGTTGAGGTTGTGCAAATTGTTAGAATTCAAAAATTGTTTAACTATTTTAACAGTCGTTGGGTTGTAAAGTAATGTTGTGTTGGTAGTAGTTAAAGTAATAGTTTTATAGTTAGTAATAGTTGTGTTCTGAGAATCGGTAAACTTAAGCCTTGGGTTTTTGGGCATTGTAGGCCAAATCTTGAGCATCCAAAGAACGGCCCCAACCACCATGACCAGAACTGCCGTATGATCCTGATGAGCCAACATCGGCGCTGTAACCACTGCCGTAAGAGTCGTGGCTGACGGAGTGACTGGCACTGTGATGAGGATGGGCAACAACTTCATAGGTAACGTGTTTTTCTTGAGACAACAATTTCTTCAAACCAATAACAGCAGATAGAACCAAAGCGATTTTACCGATCAACAAGGCCTTGCCGGCAATCAAAGCAATAGCACCCAAAAGCAAAGGCAAGAGAGCAGCAGCCTTCAAGGCAATCAAGGCAATGATGGGGCCCAAGATTTTGGCAGCCTTCTTCTTTTTACCACGGCTTTCTTCGGGAGCGTTGGGGTCATCGTTGCCGAACAAAGATTCAGAAACATCTTCTAAAGCACGACCAGTAGAGCTGACAGCTTGTACAATATCGGCACCCTTCAATTCAACCTTGATAGTGTGAGAGTTCAAGAATCCAGCAATGCGGTTCATGGCCAAAGATTCGAAAGATTCATCACCAGAGATGGCACGGGCAGCTTCTTGGGCGGGAGCATCGGGAGAACGTACAACTGTAACACCTTCGGTCAAAGCGAATTGATCACGAGCTCCCAAAACTTTATCCACAAAGTTGAAAAGCTTGTATTTTACACAGGATACTGAATCTTTACGCAGACAATCGCTGTAGATACTATCCATAATGTCATTGTCGGAGCCGACAGCATTGCGGGCATGACCGCGAGTTTCTTCGGCAGGTAAGGCAGCAGCAAGAGAAATTAAACACACAACACTGATTGCAACAAATTTGTGAGCCATTTTATTTGTTTTTTGTTTATTTTTCTTTTATTATTAATTAATTAAATATTTTTTTGGTATTTTCTTTTTCGTTTATATTTCTTAAGTTCTTTAAATTTTCATTAAAGTCCTTGTCTTAATACAACACAACACTTTGTATTTTTATATAATTTCTTTTGAATTATTTCGTTTTTTATTTTTTAGTATTTTTTGTGAATGATTTAAACCGTAAATATTACGTTAAAACACCACCGTTCGTTATTTTTTAGTTATTTAAATATTTTTTTTTTGTTAAGATTTGGCCGAAACGCTTGTGTTAACGTTTGAACGAGTAAGGATGAAATGATACAATTTCCCCATGGTCTTAACAATTTATATACAAAAACCTAAGACAACATTAGCAGCAGCAAAATATTCAAGCCATACGTTGTCTCTATGGCTCATGAACGATGAAGCTGCTTAAGACAACAATAACAAAAACAATAAAAAAAACATAGCAACCACAGACTGTATGCTGCAAGTAAATAGAAATAAAAACAACGACTTGCTCAACAACATTTTCTTCTTTTTCATTCATATATTCATTCATTTTTAAACCAGCCAACTTAAGTCATGTTACAACGTAGTAAAGACACAACAGTCAAACAAAAACAAATCAACATTCATACATACATTTCTATATTATTCATATGAGATACATTAGTATGACGCTGACGCACAAACAGTAGTTGTAGTAGAGCAAGTTTATGTCTTAAGTCTTTTGTTTTACTTAAGATAGAAACTCTTCTTCTTGTAGTTGTAGTGCTTGTTGCCTCTTGCGTTTATTATTTGCTCCCAAAATAACAAAAACAAAAAAATAACGAAAAACTTAACTTTTTCCATTTACTGTTGTTTTTGTTTTAAAGTTTTTTTTTTTTTTGCCAAAATAAAACCTGT